>LPNX010952292.1:18191-89396 GCA_001517045.1 Pseudotsuga menziesii
AATAATGTTCTGCACAATAGATCCATCCAGTCGGATCAGTACCATTGAAGCGAGGAAAATCTAGCTTCGGACAGCGAAAATTGTTGGAAGAAGAGAACCCATTGTCTGATGAAGACTCGTACTATCGTCTAGTGTTCATAGCTGAATGCTCAAGATGGAGACCGAGAAATTTTTCATCAAGTTCCTGGAGTTTGGCTTGAATGGCTGCAAGTGCTTCCTCCATGGCTTTTGCTCCTGTGCGGGTGACAACCATAACCAGGAGGTTTTTTTTTTTGTTTCAGAGGGAGTGGGTAGAAAAACAAAAACAGAAACTGTTTCAGTAGAGGAAAATCTGGATTTGGGAAAAAATCGGAAGGGTAATTTGGGTTTGAGTAAGTTTTGGACACTGTTGAAAGGACAGGGAAGCAAAAAATGGGGATTTTAGGAGCGGGGTGAAAGAATGAGAAAATTTGGTAGAGAGGAACGAAGAAGCAGAATGAGGAAAGGAATACGGTGGCAAAATTTGAAGGCGTTTGGGTGAAAATCAAAGGAGTTATGGCAAACCCTAAAAATAGACAAATGTGGGATTTCGGGTCTTGGGAAGTGGAATTTGGGATAGGGTCTTCAGGAATGAAATATGCAGAATGGAATTGCAGAGGTGTCAGTGAAGTTTCAAGGAAAACAGAGTTGAAACCAAGGATATATGGCCGAAAAACAGAATTTTATACATTTTTTTATTTTTCTTTTTCTTTTTCTTTTCTTTTCTTTTTCTTTTTTTTTGCCAGGAAGGGATCTGCAACAGCGCGAAAGTGATCGGAAACAGTGGAATCTGCAACGGCGCGGAAGTGATCGGCAACAAATGGATCTGCAACGGCGCGGAACTGACCGGCAACAGTTCTGGACAGAGGAAATCTGCGATTGTGCAACTGAAAATAGATATGGACCCCAGGTATGTGCGGCTTCCTATCGGTTCAAGGGAATCACTCGGCCACCAATGTTGTCTGACGGCTTGCGTATTGGAGCAGTACCCCTCACTCCACGGCTCAGGTAAAACTGATAATCGCTTGGCCACAAACGACAGCTCTTGGTTTACCTCACGGGTGGGAACTAGTCAATCAGGTAGGGGTCGTTGCCCTTTTCGCTGGCAGGTCCTCTCAATGGGCCAGCTACTTCGGGGTTCCTGTGGTACTCCTCACAATGAGTTTTAGGGCTTATTCCCAAGTACTTCCCACAATTAAGCGGATAGGGATTATTCCCAGATCCGAACCTGCAACAGAAGCGAAAAAAAAATTTAGGCAGAAATTTCACCCAACGAGCCCAAGAAAGTGCTCTGATACCAGATGTGAGGACCCTGCAGCAAATAATTAATCAAAATACACGATATAGCAGCAGAACTCAAAATCACTTTTATATTAATCGTAGGCCACTTCGAGGGGGCAACCTCCTTTAAGCAAGCTCAATACAAAATAACTTCACCGTGCCTTCCTTGGCCTCAACACACACTTATATACTAAAAATAGGCGCCAATACTATGGGTCAAAACCATGGGCCAATATAAACTATGGATCAACAAATACTACAGGCGGCTTACAAAGCATATGTGCCCAACAACAATAACACAAACTATGGATCAACAATTACTATGGGACGACTTACAAAGCATATGCGTCCAACAACAATATACTAACACGATAAAGAGAAGGATTGACATGGGTTCCTAACAGATTTACAATTGGCCCAGTTTAAGACCACCAAGGAGTCACCATAAATTTTCTTTAATGGAAGACCCATCATCTTTGCCACCACTAAGAGAGTCCACAACGCCAAAATCTCTGCTCTAGTATTTGTTGAAGGCCCACAGCCAAGCTTGAAAGAGAGCGAATGAGTACTACTTATGGCAATAAAGATCCCTGCCCCACCATTCGACTCTGCAGCAGCTCCATCAAAAAAACCACAGGGAAATACCATATCTGGAGCAATTCCAATATTTTTGGACTTTGTCTTTTTACCTGGAACTGGATAGTAATGCAGAAAATAATCAATTTAGTGCAGAGTATCAAGGATCATGGCCAGCTTGTCTTCAAAAATACTCTGATTCCTACATAACCATATACACCAATACACAAATAACAGCACATAGCAATGAACAACATGTTTGGTATGTTTTAACATGTATGGTATGTTTTAAGAACCACCTCTCCAAGATGTCCCTTAGTGCGTATGGTATTGGGTTCTTATGGTTATAAAAAGGACTAAAGTAAAGTAGCAGTTCTTTTATTGGGCTCTTAAGGTTATAAAAAGTACTAAAGTAAAGTAACATGTGGTTAAAGCGGAGATTTGGAATTGTAGGCACGGAAGTTGAAAATCATTTAATATTTTTATTGTCGAAGAGTCTATGTCCATATAACATGGAACTTTGCCACACCCAATGTTGTTGTATTACCCCCACATTGCCCACCCAAGTCACTTTCATATGCAAAGGGCAAAAAATATGCTTGATGCTAAAGGACAAGAGTGTGTCTTTTTCAAGTAGGTGTATTCCATGTTATAAATGGGTCGTTTAGTTTGAAGGATTGTTTATAGAAATTAAATATTTTCAATATTTTGTTTTTAATTTCAAATTATATATAATGTTTTAAATTTGAAATGATTGTTAGGTAAAGTAATTTTGATGCTTTATTATTAAAAGCCGTTTTTAAAATTATCATAAAAATATTGTTTTTTGGGGGTAAGAAGCGGTTTTTCTTATATATAAAAAATGAAAAAAGAATTATATATATACTTGAAGATAAAGGGTGCAAGTTATCTTTATGTTCAATTCACGAGTTCATGAGCTTCTAGAAAACATTTTAATAATTGATAATGGATTTTGTTCACTATGTACTTATATTTCTTAGTCATACTTATATTCTAAATAAAATCTTGTTGAAGCATCCAATTATAATTAAGTTTAAGGTGTTACTTGGCCATAACATAATAACAAAGATATACAACATGATCATTAATAGTCATGCATTCATCTTGCATAAGTGATTTCCAATAGATACCTACAACTACATGGTCATAACATAATAACAAAAATATACAACATGATCATTAATAGCCATGCATTCATCTTGCATAAGTGATTTCCAATAGATACCTACAACTCCAAGCAAGATAGAAAGTGGAGATGGTTTAATCATTTTTTTATATCAACTTATACCACTTAACCATTTGAACTAGCTCATCACTTTTAATTATTTAATCATTATATTAAAAATATATAATTAATTAATTCTTCATTTTAAAATAATATTATTATTAATTAATTTAAAATAAAATATTAATTATGATTACCTTATTTTGTATTATACCTTATTAATAAAGATTGTGACTTATAACAAAATAATATTTACCTTAAAAATATTATTCATTTAATAAAATAATAATAATACATTAATTATATTATATTATTATATTAATTAAACTTTATAAACCATCATTATAACTAAGAAAATATCCATGTATTTTGTTATAAACCATAATCTTTTTAACCTGGAAAAAAGATTTCAAACCTTTATAATATCCAAAACTATTAATATGCCTCGTTATCCATCATTACCTTACACCCAAGAAAATACCTATTTATTTCATTATAAAACATAATATTTTTAATTTTTAACCTTATAACTATGCAAAGGGAAAACGACCTTATTCTCCATCATTAACTTAGATCCCTTACACCCAAGAGAATAACCATTGATATTTTTTTGAGGTTATAAGCAATAATCTTTTTAACCTTGTAATTATGCAAGGGAGAAAGAGATAGAGCACCTTGCATAGATTTTCTAGTGCATTTGGTATGGTAATTAGTGATATTAAATAATTTTTGGTACATAATGGTTTAAGTGAAGAGGACATAAGGGGATTAAAAGATTTAGTGTTTTATCAGTTCTCCCAGCTGGAAAATGGTACAAGTATTTGGGTTTCACACTGAACCCAAAAAATTGATTCTTGAATTAGTTATTGGATCCTAAAGTGGCTCCCGAAAGGGGGAAGGCTCATACTAGTAAATTCAGTCCTTACTAATCTACCTGTCTACTGGATGTCCATTTGAAGAATTCCAAAGACCATTTTACATACTAAAAATTGCAGGATTTTCAATTTCATGTGGACTGGATCGCTAGATCATACAAAGTTTCATCTCATTAGCTGGGAAAAAATGGTAAAACCAAAGGAGATGGGCGTTTGCGATAGAAGAAACATTTACCTTTTTTCAATAGCTCTGAAGGCAAAAATCTTGTGGAGAGAGTTGTTTGTGGATAGCCTGTGGCATCGGGTCATTTTAGCAAAGTATTTCAACAAATCCTCAATGGATTAGAAATCTCAATAGAGAAAATGGTAACGACATTTGTCTTACCAATTGTATATGTCATTCTTCTATAGGTGCGACAAATGTCGATCATAGCGCATCGATGGATACTGGAAATAGAAGTGTGGGAGATGGACAAAGATAAAAAGTATCATCTATAGGCATTCCAGTAAATACTACCAGTTCCGATTACATGATTTCTCCAAGAGGTGAGCCACTAAATAATAATGGACATAATGGAGACTTCAATTATGGCGCAAACTATTTGGGCCAATCTTTTGTTCCTTTAACAAATGTTGATGGGACCCCATTGAAGAAAACCTAAAAGTAGAAGGAAACTTGATGCCACAAGAACAACAACTACACTTGTAAACATTTCAGAAACTAATATCATTTGTGTATTGTTGAATGGAATCAACAATGCCAATGAAAATAAGACACCTGCATGTGCTTTTCTACATGCTCCGCACCAGGCTACCAATGAAGTCGCAATTGATTCTGGCTTCGCTCATATGGTTTCTCTTGGTGCATAAAAGGTTTTTCTTTTTTTATTTTATTGCCATCGTTTTTTTCCATGCTGGTAGGTTTACCTTCCATACACATCCGATGAGTTAACCTTTTCTGTTGAAATGTTGTCTTCATATTCATAGGACACTTTTCGTCTGAGAGTAGTCGAGCCAATAATGAAGAAAGATCTTACAACATGTGCTATAACTGTTCATGAAGGTTCTTGCTCTCAACGGCAACAAGCGTCGTCCAACATTGCTGATTTTGTAAGTCTTCCATAAATGTATTTTTTTTGCCAATGTCTAACTGAACATTGTTTTCTTTCACCATGCAAATACATATTTTTATTCCATACATTCTCTTTCTCATCATTTCTCCTCTTCCGCAGAAAATGGAAAGAGTCCATTGCTTTTACTTGCACCGATGGGGATTGTTGCATTTAATATACACGCACGAACAATCCATTCAGCCCTTAGAATTCCAATAAAAGATGTGCGGGCATTGCAAGGTCGTAATCTTGTTGTTTTCCAAGAGGAAATGCAACATAATGTTACATTTTGATTAATGAGATGAGTTTTATAGGCCCTTGATTATTCTTGCACATGGATTCTCGATTGCAGAAGCATTTTTTAGGGAAAAAATATTCCTTTCAGTGGAAGGTCTATTATTCTTGTTGGTGACCTCGGGAAATTGCCACCAATAAGAGATAAGCCAATGTATGTAGGAAATACGGCTGGTAAAGTATTGTGGAAAAACTTCAATAGAGTTGTTACATTGGATATTATATTTCTCCAAGAAGGTAACACTCCAATCCAAGCTGCCTTTCATAGAGTTTTGAACAACATACGTAATGCAGACCCTGTCCTTAAGGATTGGGACATCCTCATGTCACATGTTGACACAGTACTACCTTCAGAGGAAAAGAACTTGTTCAATGTAGCGGTGCACCTTTTTCCAACAAACTGCCTCGTCTCCATGCATAATAGGTAAATGATGAAATCATTAAATTCTCCAATTGCGAGAAGTATTGCAGACCATGCAAGATGCTATGAGGTTGTTGGGCCCGATGACAATCAATTGGAACACAAGGTGTTGCTATGCCCTGGTCAGCGTGTCATGTTGTCTTGCAACTTGTGGGTTTAACCTGGTTTGGTTAATGGTGCACTTGGTTACGTTGAAAAGGTGGTTTATATGCCTGGGTGGAAGCCACCTCAACTTCCATTGTACATAACTATTAAATTTGACAATTACATAGGAATCCCATTTGATACGCAGAATCCCGCCATTATGCCCATTCCTCCGGTTGTCAGAGGAAATAGGAAACAAATCCCTTTGAATATGGCATGGGAATTAAAGATACACACATCACAAGGCCTCACCTTAGAGTGTGCAAGTATTGATATTGGCACCGTTGAGCACCAGGGGATGACTTTTACTGCGATTTCTCGAGTCAAGTCCCTTCATGGGTTGCGCATTTCTCCATCGTTCTCGTTTGAACGCTATGAAAAGATGTCAAACTCTGCCTATGTAACAATTAGGAAGAAAGAAGAAGAACGCTTGAAGACCATGTATTTGTAGTTCTTTTATGGTATTCCAGACAATAAACATATCCATGTCTTCATCTTCTTCTTCTCAAGGTTATCATGCTTCGATTATTGTGCTTTGTCTTTATGTACTACTTCATTTGTCACTTCATATCAAGTATTACGGTTCTCTTCTGTCGCTTTAATGTATAATGCTATCTCTTTTACAATTGACAAGTCTCTCATACATATTTCTAATTCTCTTTGTTTTATTTTTTGTGGTTTGAAATATTCTATTATCAGAAATAGATGTTATGAAATGTCGTGCTTATATATTCTTTACTTTGTTTAATTGTTTTTTATGCCTCGTTCTTACTGTTCTTATTTCCTTTTGCAGGTATGGAATATACACAATCGACAATTTTCAATTCATCTATCCATGATGTTCTTATGCAAGAAGAATTTCTAGAATATTTTCACAACATGATCTCTGAAAGAAGTGGTCTTGAATTCCATCTCTTTGATGCTAGCCTTGTATTTCTTTCTGAAATGAGAGTTATAGTGCGCATGCTTAGACATGCATGTCATCGAGAAGTTGATCGAACACTAAGGAGAGAATGGTTTTCAAGACAACTTGGACGAGAAGACATACGTGTTGATTTTAATTAGTGTTGTGTATGCCATCAATCTGGATGCATATTAGAATAAATTTTTAAATGCGTATTCCTACAACTTTTTGTATTTCTGTTTCTTTTTATGGAATGTTGATAAGACATTTATTACATTCATTTTTACAACCGCTTGAATTTCTCTTCTTCGTATTCTTGGAAGAGTTACGTAATTTTTATTTGTAATGCTTGTATTACAGTTTTTGAACAAGTGGGAAGTTGGATGACCAAGCATATATGTTTACCTCATTTTTTGTTTTCATGCAATGATTCTAAAATATTCTTTCCATTTATTACTTGTTGTACTGTTGCTAAGATGTTGCTTGCATTTTGTAGGTCATGCATTATAATTCCCCCTTTATTTACTCTCGCAATACTTACCTCCTTTTCACTTTGATGTCATTTATTCCTTTTTGCCAATTCTCATTTCTACTTTAAAGCGTTTTTTAACTCTTTAACCAATGCTACAATGACAAAAATTTCTCATGTGAACTGTACGTACATTCAACCTATATGGAAATTTAAGCTTCCCAATAAGTTCGATTTTCGATAATGCAACATAAAAGTGCATGTTATTTCTATGTTGAAGCTATTTCAATTCATTTCATTACATCGTATGTATTTTCCCTATAACAATGTAATATGAATCATGACATCGTGTTTTGTTTGTTGACAGCTTCCTGCGTCCGGCTCTCTAGATTCGCAGAAACACCGAATTAGAAAACCAAAAAAATGTGACCTCATAGAGAAATGTCTCACCGAACCTGTTGTCTCCTTCATGGATTCTGTAGCTTGCAGTCCATAGTCGTTTCTTTGATGGAATCTGTTCATTATTTACACATGGAATCCAGAAACGTAACAGATGCATGGGAATATTAGAGCTGTAAACAAGATGACAACAATGTCGATGACTGGATAGGTCGCCAACAAGTGAATCAAGTATTCAACGATGAAATAGAACATTTGAAAAGAAAACAACTAGAGTTGGAAGAAAGGGTGAGCTGCATTGAAGGGGACATGAACATTATAACAGACCATGGAGGCATACCAAAAACTAACAAAAATACAGTGACTTTTAACTTCCTCCATCATTGATATACAAGTAACAAATCCTCAATACAAGACAACACAATCATTACGGAATGCGTTGTCGAACGTCGAAGTTATCATGTCCATGACAATTAAATTTCCTTTCTTGTTTTATGCTGTTGAAAGATTGAAGCTTTACTGTATTTTAATAATGTTATCCGTGAATGAATTTGTAGTACTACGCTTATTTAGTACTTTGTCAACAATGTGGAAAATAAATGTCTGTCAAATGTAGTTGAATAAAAAAAATTTACATTTTCAACTGTGCGTTTCTACTTTTGAAAGAAAAAAATGATGCCTTTATTTTGTTTGCAATTGGCAGTACTATACTATGGTTTCTTTTTCGTTTCTTTCAATATGTTAAATGGCAAGTAAATGTGGTCGTGTTCAATTCAGGATATCGAACTACACTATTGATATTGTTATCACTCAAAACTTATAATATTTGTTGCCCAAATTGTCAAAGTGCATATTCATTTATGACATACTTTCACCAAATATAGTGACGAACTTTTGATATAATAAATATTTATTTTTAACCTATGATTTTATAATCATAAAACAATGGAGACCAACTTTTCATATACAGACAGAATTTGCATATAATAAAGAAACAGTGGGGCTTAAATCTTGGAGACCAACTTTGACATTGGAGACGTTCGCGGTTTAAATCTTGTAGAATTAGACTAAGATGGGTTGTTCCCAGATTTTGAATTGGGGCATGATTTCCCACCCTAGATTTCAAATATGACTCTCCTAGACAATACTATTGAAGAAAAGGAATCATTCCTTCCACAAAGATAGGCACCTCCCCTTTGAGGAATTGCTTATCAATAGCTCTTTGAAGGTAGGTTTTTTTACGTAAACGACACACAGGATCATTGTTTCGAATGCTTGAACATTTAGTTGGGATCTCAAACATATGCACCACCATACATCTATCGTAAAGGCATTCAAGGCTAGCAAAAGTTCTTAGTTCCGAAGTAAAAATTCTCTTCTGTCGAGAATACATTGCAGTCCCACCTGGAACTCTCCTTCAGGTTCCACCTGTATAACATTTACGGTTGTTCCAGAGTAAAATTTATCTTCTATCGAGACTACATGGCGGTATCATGGTAATCAATGGATCTTACAGGTTTCAATTCACTAAACTATGTCAGTGGTGCATCATATATTTCCTAGAAAAGAACTTAACTAGACTATGTCATTGGTGGATCTTATAGGGTGCAATTGACTAGACTATACCAGTGGTGCATCATATAGGTTGTACTTAACTAAAATATGTTATAAATCCATCTTATAGGATATGATGATGGGCATTTATATATTTAATTCCAGTGACATTTCCTTTTATCTATATGAATTCTCAAAAAAATGAGACCAGGACATAATCAACCTTAATGTTAGCCAGGACATAATCAACAAGAGAACAAGCACTACCTTAGTGGGGTCAAGCACTATATTAGTACACTTCCCCTCAAGAATCAAAACCGGACTTCAGTAGGGGCAACCATCAAACCCCACCCTATCTCTTGACCTCAACAATAATTTCCTACAAATTATTTCTTAAAAAAATAAAAACTTTACTAACTAAGTGCTGACGTATAAAATCCAGTAAAGTTAAAAGTAAAACAACTCATAATAATATAAAAGTATTACATTAAAACCAAAACACGTATTATTGAAGAAAAAAGAGACGACCAAAAAAAATTAAAACCACAATGGGGATCGTTTAAAAAAAGAGAGAAAAGAAAAAAAATTAAAATCACAATGGGGATGGTTAAAAAAAAGAGTGAAAAGAAATAAACAAGAAGAAAAAAATGGGGATGGTTAAAAAAAGGGTGAAAAGAAATAAACAAGAAGAAAAAAATATAAAGCAGATCCACCAGTGACATAGTCTAGCTAAGTTCTTTTTTAGGAAATTTTTAGTATATGCTTTGAATAATGTATTTATTTAGATTAAAAATTCTTGTTCGTTCGACTCCCTAATCTAAATATTAAGTATCCATTACCATAACCTATAAAATGCACCATTAACATAGTCTAACCAAGCATACCATATAAATGCATCATTAACATAGTCTATTCAAGCACATTGTTAAGCAAATGTCAATATACATTTTGAACAAAGATAAAATTTTATCATCAATTCAACTCTATGATTAAATATTTAAATATTATTTTTTAAAACCTATAAAATACACTAACATAGTCTAATCAAACACAACCTATAAATTGTACCATTAACATAATTTATGGCAAGTGCATTTTTAGGAATTCAATATTTATGACCCAAAAAAATAGAATTCCTATGCAATATTAAAGAGTAAATTCTTTATTATCAAAAAACAATATTGTGTAA
Organism: Pseudotsuga menziesii; assembly: GCA_001517045.1. NCBI lineage: Eukaryota > Viridiplantae > Streptophyta > Pinopsida > Pinales > Pinaceae > Pseudotsuga > Pseudotsuga menziesii. The sequence continues at coordinate 28,674 of LPNX010952292.1, forward strand.
ATGAAATCCTAACATTGAATGAAAAGGATATCTACCCTTTGTTAATTCATTAATATATATACTTAACATTAAAAAATATAAAACAAATCATTAAAAAATATTGGACATATTATCCTTGAAATAGAGAAAGTGTTTGCTTGAATTGCTTACCCCTCTATGTATAATGTATATTATGTGATTATGTCACATGTGGGACCTATATGTATGGCATGTATATGATTGGACCTTTTTCCGTAGAACAACACTATATACGATAACTAAGGCTTCAATGTCCAACTTAGCATGCTTGGTGTTATCATGGAAGGGCCTGACAAGGGGCCTCTTGTGTTGAAGGTATAGTAGTAAACCTATCATTGAATGAGTAAATTTCTTGAGCCCGACACTCTCCAATACCTCATTTGTAAATGGAGTCGGAAATGGGTCATGTAAACAAGCATCTTTCAATTTTCTTAGGTCGACGCAAATCCATACTTCACTAGTAGTCTTTTTATCTTGCACTACTTTCAGATTGATCCACTTTGGCTCTTCTACATGTTCTATGATACCTGCATCCAACATTCGGTCCAATTATGCCTTTACTTTTACTTTATATCATGGATTCAATCAGTATGCTCGCTGCTTGATGGGTTGTGCGCCGGGCTTTAAAGGTATCTTCATTTCTCCAAGCTCTCCGACAATACCTTTCATCCCTAATAATTTCATAGGGAAGATATCTTCAAATTCATGAAATAGATAGGTTATCTTCTCAACAGTTTCATCATCCCAATAATCTCCAATATTGGAAAATTTTGGATTCTCTAGGGAGCCAATGTTGATTTTCTTGACTTCCAATGGACTCATAAATTGGTCATTATAATTACCAAATCCTTCCTCTATGCACGTAACTTCAAACTAAGGTATGTTTAAGTTAAGTGGGTCGTCATCATTAGGTTCTCCCGTCACATTATAGCACTCCATTACGTCCAAGAATGCTTCCTTTTCTCTTTGGACATCGAACAACACTTTCTTTTGTGTTGCCGGTCACATCTGCGGTTGTTCATTATGTGTTTCTTGGTCTTCTCCAATCGCAACACTTTTCATTAGAACTTATCACTTTAGGGGGTTTCCCTGGAATACCTTCGAAATCAACTTCCTTTACTTTTAAGGATAATCTCATGAAAATTTCTTGAAAATTAAGAGCCATTGTTCCCAATGATTGTAGTCATTTGACCCATATTACAACACCAACATTTCCCATTTTGATTACAATAATTAGACTATCCAATAAATACTTCCCCATAGTAAGCTTAATACTTTGGCATTTCCTTGACAATTTATGGTGCCTCCATCTACAATCATTACTTCAAATTTTGGTGTTGTATATATAAAGTAATTAAGAAGTTTAGTTGATTTGTAATGACTTAATTTATGGGTACTACCATAATCAATCAACATTGCTACCTTTTTCTATATCCTTCTATCCTAAGAATTTAAGGAATGCTAATGTTGGACAATGCATGAAATATATGGTTGGAGTAGTATTTTCCGATATCTACCTCTTGACACTATTATGGTCTAGGACTTCTTCCTCTTTACAGTCTATGTAAATAATTTATTCTCATTGCACTTATGTCCCTTACTATACTTACTATCGCAATTAAAGCATATCCCTTTTTCTCATCTTTCCTCCACTTGTCAAGGCGTCAACATTATAGTCTTAGTGAGGTTTGGGTGGCAACATTCCCTCTCATGATAGGTTTTAATAACATTGCATATATGGAAAGCAAAATCGAGTAAGCTTTGCAATTAGTGCTATAAGAGCAAAGGGAATTTTAGAGTTAATACATAGTGATGTGTTTGGACTTGTGCATGTTCCATCATTAGTTCGATATGTGTATTATGTTTCATTTAGAGATGATTTCTAAAGGAACAATATGATGTATTTCCCATGTTTAAAGAATTTAAGGCTCTGGTAGAGAATCATACAGAAAAGAAAATAAAGGTGTTGAGGACAAATAACGGTGGGGAGTTCTTCCAAAATGCATTTGAGGAATTATGTAAGAAGGGTAGTATAACAAGACAAAAGACTACTTCATGCACACATCAACACAATGGAGTTGTATAAATAATGAATAAGACTTTGATAGAAAAGTTAAGGAGCATGCTCAACAATACAGTGACTGGACAAGAATTATGGACAGAGGTAATGGATATTGTGTTACTTGATAAATAGATCAGCCACATCAACATTGGTTGACAAAAATCCACATGAAGTATGTATTGGTAATACAAATTCTATTAAACATATGAAAGTTTTTAGTTGTGATGCTTATGCACATGTTCCAAAGGAGAAAAGGAACAAGCTAGATAATAAATATGAAAAATGTATCCTCATTGGTTATAAAGATGGTGTGAAAGATTTTAAGCTTTGGAATCCTGTAACCAAGACAATTGTTTATAGTCGAGATGTTCTTTTTAGAGAGGTCAAAGATGTTCCTAGACAGGAAGTGATTCCAGTGGAAAAGGAATTAGAGAAAATAGAGTTTGTGTTAGAAGATGAAGAATTTGACTCAATAGAAGAAGATGAATCAAAAGAAGAAGAATCTTATACCCTTGTCTTGAGGAAATTATATCAAGAAAGAAGGCAATTGGAAAGGTATTCACTTCGTGATTTGCAATCTAGTTTTCTTTTATCTATTACCAATTATGATTCTAGAAATGTGAAGGAAGTTGTTGATTTAGAGGATAGCAATCTATGGAAGAAACCATGGTTAAAGAAATGGATGCCTTGGACAAAAACGAATCTTTGGATCTAATTGACTCTACCACCTGGAAGAAAAGTCGTTGGTAGCAAATAGTTGCTTAAAAAGAAATTGTATGCAAAAGGTAAAGTGGATAAATACAAATCCCGCTTAGTAGCAAAGGGATATTCCTAGGTAGATGGAATTGATTTTGGTGAAATATTTTCTCTACTTGCTAAATTAACTTCTATTAGATTGCTTCTTGATACTGTTGTTTCTTTTGATCGTGAAGTAGAACAGATAGATGTGAAGACAATATTCTTACATGGAGATATTGGAAAAGAAATCTGCATGAAACAACCAAAAGAGTTTACGGTAAAGGGAAGGAAAGAGTTGGTCTATAAGCTAAACAAGTGTCGTTATAATCTAAAGAAATATCAATGTGCGTGGTACCAAAAGTTTGACACATACATCCTTGGATTGGATTTTGTGAGAAGCAAGCTTAATCACTATGTATACACCAAAGAAGTTGGTGATCGCTCCATGAATACAATATTGTATGTTGATGACATGTTGTTGATTGGAAACAACAAAGATGTCATAAAGGAGGTGAAATTAGAACTATCCTCCAAATTTGACAAGAAGGATCTTAGTGCTGCAAACTTCATACCAGGAATGGAGACTAAAAGAGATCATGCAAACAAGAAAATATTGTTGAATTAAAGAAAATATGTTGAGATGACACTACAAAGATTTAATGTGCAGGAAAGTAAGTTGGTCAAGGTCCCTATTCCTGTAAATGTAAATTTATCTATAGATTAGTATCTCAAGACACAGGAGGAGGAACACGATATGTCATGAGTTCCATGTGCTAGTATTATTGATAGTTTGATGTATGCAATGGTCTATACAAGACTGAACATTGCTCATGCAATGGGAGTTTTGTGTAGATATATGTCAAAACTAGGGAAGGAGTATTAGACAACTATGAAGAGGGTCTAGGATATTTACATGGCACCACAAATTATGCAATATGTTACCGAGGAAGAGTTATACTAGGTTAATAATTCAACTAAATTGTGTCAGTGGTGCCATGACCACTGACATGACCAGATAATTCTAAAGTTATATCATATAATTCTAAATTTTAAATAAATATGTATAAATATTATATTTATCTATAAATATTTGTTTTACTGATTTATTCATAACTAGATCTTACATTTAAATAGAATTTGTTTGAATTTCAATTTTAAAATTATTTAATTTTTTAAAATATTTAATTTAATATATAATTGTTAAATAGTTTGAATAAAATGTATAATTGTTTTTAAAAAATATACAAAAGATTTATAGATAATGCTAATTTATAAACATTTTACATAAACATATCTATCATTTTAATGTTTTTATTATGTTACATAGTAAATATAATTTAATTAATTTTTTTCAACTAAAAATAATAGGAAACCTTGAAACCCTGATATGAATTATAAATGAATCCAATTAGAACTTATATACATAACCACAATAAATATGATTTAAAGTTTATTGATTTAATTGTTATATTTTGGTATGTTATATAGGTTTTGACTTTGTCTCCTCATAGAGTGAAAAGTAAATTTATCCATATTTAAAAACAAAAAACAAAAAACTAAATTTATCTATATACATAAAATATAAAACAAGTGAAAAAAAAGTGCACTTCTTAGTTTCCGGAGGCTTATAAACTTTTTAACAACTAAGGTGACAACAAGGAATTAACTTATGGTGGATTATGCAGCCCCTTGAATCTATGCAAGTTGTAGAATCTCCACACAAAGTACAAGGAAAAGTATATGCTCCCAGTAGATCTAGTGGCATACAAGTTAAACCTTAGATATGAAATAATATTGTATATATACTTCTAAAAAGACGAAACTAGATAAAGTTCATCTTCCTATTAAAAAAAATCTGCTAATAAGATATCTATAAACACATTTTACTGTTATACCAAAAAAGTAATCAACAAAACTTTAAGTAGAAATTGTCCAAAAACCTAAGATGTCTTCAACTATAGAAAAGAAAAAGAGCCATTGTCAATGCATATGCCATCAACAAATTCCTCATAAAGCATGTTGCCATCAAAAACACTATTTTTTATTAATAATCATAAAAATGGTGTAATCATTTCATAAAGATTTTTATAATACTAAAATAAATAATAATTATAATTATAAAATATTAAATTTTCATTTCTATCTTAATCCTTTGTAATTATCATTTTATAAAGATTTTTATAAGATTAAAATAAGTTATAATTATATTTATAAAATATTGAATTTGTATTTCTATCATAATCCTTTGTAATTAATATTTCTCAAAACAAATTGAATACGAAGTTATTACAATGGGACTAATCTATTTGTTAGATGTTTTAGACTTTCAAGTGATTTTTATATCAAAATATATTATTTTTAAAGTGTTTAAATCACATGTTTGAATGCATAAATGTATTTACGTGGCTCAAATACTCAAGGGCACCAAGATTATGCAAGTTTAATAATTATCATATACTTTTTCAAGAATAAATCTAAAAGTGTTAGCTTATTATGTAAAAAAGAGCTCAGCAAAAGTTAAAAAGATCATTTTAATTTCTATTAATTAAATTTGTATTAAATATTATTTTCTCTTATAAAACAAGGTACTAATTGCCTTAATATTTTTTTATAATTTTTCGTTTGGCATGATGGTCATCTTTAACATAAGCAATACTATTTGCACTACATATTTTGTTAATTTATTTTATTTTTTAAAGGTCGAAATAGTAGGTGTCACTTCTCTTACGTTTAGTTTAATTTTTCAGATTTATTTTAAATTTTAACTTTGAATTGTGAATAACTAATATATTGCAATATTTATTAAAGGCGGGTATAAGTAGCTTTGCTGATAATTTCACTTGTTTTAAATACATGTGGAAAGAAAACATAATTCCATGCACTTTGTTTCTTTGCTGCATGTCGTAATTGACAAGGCATTAATGAGTTGTGAAGGCTTCAATTTAATAAATGAGTAAAAAGTCGTATTTTCACCATTACTTTTGGCCAAAAAGTGTTACCTATCTTCATGAATTCACCCATATACACATTGTAACCAAAAGATCAATCACAAAAACACTCATAGTAGTTTTATTGGCAAAGTTCAGCCCAATTATTTGGGACTTATGCAATCCAAAAACAAAAAGAGCTTAACCAAAATCTCTTAATTATACTATATAAAAAACAAAAATTGTATAAATTACTGAAACTAAATTGGTTGACTAAACAAGACAAGATTCCACCTAAATATTCCTCTAGGTGCATAACTAGCAACCTCAATTTGTTGCCCCTTCTTTGAAATATTGTCTTCCTATGTATTTAATTCCCTAAATACATGCATGAATGAGATATTTTTAAATAGTGTAAATACCTTTTAAACTGTTCAACCAGGGGTATTAGTGAAACATTTTGACTCTATAAATCTTCTTTCATCTAGTCATTGACTAAAGATAAGTCTCCAAAACCCTACAACTACACAACCCCTTTCTCTCTTGTCGTTTTTAGTAAGCATCTCAAAGCCATCAACTCGACTAGATTGTTTGAACCGAGACCCATTCTTACCTTTAGTTTAAGAAAGTTCCTATCATAAATAAAAAGTTTACCCTCCAACACTGCAAACGCCAAGAATGCCTTATTTGGCCATAAAAAAAACCATATATAGCTTCTAGTATATAAATTTGAATAATTTTCATATTTATATAAAATAAAATTAATGTAATTATAAAATAATAAAATAGATTGATTATTTTAAATTAAAATTTAATATATATATTTTTTATTTTAAAAATTTTAAAATTTAATAATATAGAGTTTTGATATATAAATTTGAATAATTTTCATTTTTATATAAATAAAAATAATTTAGTTTTTGTTAAGTAATATATTATTCTTGTATATTTACGTGTAATTTTATGAAATAATGAAATATAATTAAATTTTATAAATTAGTAAAATATAATTAGATTATATTGTAAGTTTTGAAATGATGTAAATGCCATTTCATATGGTAAATATAAAGATAGATATTAATAAAATCTTATGAAAATTCAATATTATGTAATATTATTATTGTTATTATATAAAAATATTTTATTTTTATTTTTATTTTATGTAATAAAAAATAATTTTATTGTTCTATGAATGTAAAATAATGAAAAATAATTTTTTATACATTTTGAAATAGAATAAATGAATTTGATCAACTTGATTGTTTCTAAAGATCTTTTAGTGCAAAGGAAAAGTAGTTTCAATAATTGTTTTAATTATAATTTTATGAAATAATGAAATAAAATTAAATTTTATAAATTAGTAAAATATAATTAGATTATATTGTAAATTTTGAGATGATGTAATTGCCATTTAGCAAAGATAGATATTAATAAAATCTTATTATGTAATATTTTTATTGTTATTATATAATAATATTTTATTTTTATTTTTATTTTATGTAATAAAAAATAATTTTATTGTTTTATGAATGTAAAATAATGAAAAATAATTTTATACATTTTGAGATAGAATAATATTTTAATTTTTTAACTTATATTAATATATGAATTTGATCAACTTGATTGTTCCTAAAGATCTTCCAGTGCAAAGGAAAAGCAGTTTCAATCACAATTGCCTACATCCAATCCATAAGAACACATGTATTTTTCAAAAAAGAATTTTCTCTATTCCAATAAGCCAAGAGCCAAAATTCTCGATGGGATACAATGAGGGGATCACAATTCTTAAATAGATCGAGAGTGTGTCCACATTCTAACCGACATCAATCCAACGGTGGAGATTAAAACATCATCAACGATGATCTTTTAATTTTACATTGCATGGATCAACTTAGACAAATACATTTGAGGGGGGGGGGAATTACCTCATAAAGCCCTTTTTTTTCACTGAAACGGTTATGGTCTATATTAAAGGGTGGCATGGTTGTGCCAAAACAGACTAATTCAAAGTACAAAATATCCAAAAAAAACTTCAATTCTACATCATATCTCTACAAAAGAACTCCTTCTAGGAATCTTCCTACAAACTAAACACTATTAAACAACAAAATATAAAGAGACGGTCTAAATCGGGTGCACTTTCAAGTTACCAGTTTGACTTCACGTCTTCACTGGTTGCCTGGCTTGAACATAATTCTTCTTTTTTGAGACTTTCATCCATTCCTTGGATTGTTCTTATTATTTAAAATATGCTTGAGTGTCTAGATCCGAAACTTGTGAGTCTTCTTCTTTTGCTTGATTTTCCCAAGATGTAGAGGCAAGTGGTTTTGGGGGTCGACAATTTCTTGGGAAGAGGGAGGAGTTGTATTTGAATGCCCAATTTGTTGAGATGGTTCACTGTTGTTTTCATCTGTTGTTATTTCTTTTCAAAGATCTAAGTCCTTCCATATGCGCTGATGTTTAGAAATGATACTTTAATGTCTGAGTGGTTCGGGTAAAAAAGAAGTGAAGTTCATGCTTGTCTTTCCCTTCATAAATAATACTTTAATGTCTGAATATCTCGAGTAAAAAAGAAGTGAATTTCATGCTTGTCTTTCCCTTTAGAAATAATATTTTAATTTTTGAATAGCTTGCTTGGGTGTAGCTTATTATTGATTAGCTATGAAGTCAAATGTTGTATACAGAGCTCATGAATTCAAAAGAGGATAGGGAAAAAACAAGTTTAGCCTCTAGCGTTATGATATATGTATCGGTGCTCTTAACATTTTTTCTTTATGAAACTCATTGGTTTTATTAGTTACTCACCTATAAATGTATGGTTTAACACGAATTAAGATCAAGTTCGTGTTATTAGATGGAACTACATTGGTGTATCGAGTCCTACAATTGAAAATGGAGCCCAAATCCTCCATGAGATGCCCAAATCTCGAATGAGTTCCTTCGTATGAGGACATTAAATATTATTTTGCATTCGAGCAGAGAATGAGCTTTTGGGATGAACTACACTAGAGAAGCATGCACTGGATTTCTCTTGCTTAGCCATGATGCACAACATATAAGAACGGCTAGTGCCGATAGTGTGCTTGCGCTTTGTTCTCTTGCTTCTAACCATGGTAGTACCAATAGGCAATCCTCTGATATTGCAATCAGTTTGGATATTATAGCATCCTTGAAGCTCACCCAATTTTCTAGAATGATAAGGAACTTAGGCTAAGTGTTGAAGGTAATGGGATGAAGAGCTTTTGGCACTTAACTTGTGGCCTATCAGTGTTCACGTGCCACAAGTTAAGTGGGTGTGTTCTCCTCCTCTTAGATTGCCTTACGTACACCCACAAAAGATCTCACTTTCAAACAATTTGTTACAGTACGAACATGCCCAACTTTCTATGTCGTCAAATTTATAGTAATTTAGGAACACTCCTCTCCAAGTTTTTTGAACATAGAAATACAACACTAAATCAAATCAAGTAGTTCCTTACTTTTCTTTCTTAAAGTCATATAAACCAAAATTGATCTAAGTAAACGTTAACTATCATCATCATTATTTTCATAATTTACAATGTTAATTTAATGCTTATAATTCTTTTTATTCAAAACATATTTATCAAAATTAAAAATAATTATTATTTTTATTTAATTATAATTAGAAACAATAAATTTTTTTGAAAAGCATAATAATTTACTAAACAAAAGTTTATATCCTATTTTTAATTTAATTCCCAAAGTGGGATTCATTTTGTCTCAAAGATTATGAAACCTTGTGTCACATTAAACTACATTATTCATGGGTCACCACCATAATGATAAGTAAAATTAAAGACGAGTCATGAAGATTGGGCCCTGGGCCCATAATGTCCTGGGATGACTGGCCGGAGTTGCCCCTCCAACACGGGGAAACAGGAGCTTGGGTGAGCCGTGAAAGTTTGGTGTAGGTGTGATAGATTTGGGGAAAAAAGATAATGGGATAAGGCGAAGTGTAAGGGAGCCTTTAGATGGTCGAATGGCTGTGGAACTAATGAAGGGTCACGGAAACGGCTGACGAGAAGTCACTAGGACTCTGGCAATGGGTTCATGCAGAATGTGTCAGACAAAACCATCAAAGGAATATTGACTAGAATCCTAGAATGATGGGGCAGAAATAGATCAGTGAGGCTGCTGCTCCACAGTTACACTGGATTTTAAAAAACACAAAAGACACAATATGTCACTATTCTCGATCCCTGGGGAACGGTGTAATTGAACACATTGGTTTGGGGTGTAGATAATCATAGGTCTTTTGTCTAGAACCAATAAAAAACGCAACATGTCGGTTGGATGAAATGGCAAGTTCCACCGTGGACTCGGACCAAGCAGAGTGTCGAGGTCGTGATGGGGAAAGTTTCCCATTTAGTGGAAGCATGCATTCTAGCTGAGCTAGATGGATACATGGGAATCGAGCGGATAATGGGAAATAAGGTGTCTATTTCAGGGGATACTCATTATGACAATCATGCAATCGGTGTTATGGTCGGGAATGAGAATCCGATCAATACCCTACCCCATAAAAATACTCCCTTAGGTCACGGCAAGGGTGAATCAAAGGTGTTTCGCAGCAAACACACACCCCATAGGAATAAGGGAAGATACAGGAAATGGAAGCTAAGACTCGACGAAGATAGAATGTCCTTGGGCCATCGTGTGGGGCTGGAGGAGATGGTGGGGATGACCCTAAGGGGTCTTGTTGGAAAGTTTAGTTACAAGGCCATGTGCACCACAAAGATTGAGTCTTGGGCGGCCGGTGTTTGGGGGCCCATATTGGGATACTACCCAACTATATTCATGTTACAGAAGGGTTGGTATGGATTTGTTTTCAAAATTGAGGAACACACCACTTTTGTTCTGGACACAGCATGGATATGTGGTCGAGGTAGCTTGATGTTAAGGCGTTGGCACTATGAGTTTGATCTATCAACGAAAAGACTTCGTTTCAGACATATCTGGCTTTCGCTTCCGTACCTCCCATCTATTTCTAGAACAGAGATGCGCTGAAGGCTATCATTGACCATATCGGTAGATTTATCCATCTGGATGAGGGGATGTTTCAAGGTATTTATAGACGGACAGGTAAGATCCTCATTGAAACTGATATGGATATGGGGTTCAGAGAGAAAATAATCATTGATTGGCCAAAAAAATCCATAACTTAACCCTTGGATTACTGGGGCATTCCGTTTAGATGCTCCAAGTGTCGAGAGATAGGACACCTATGGAAGAAATGCAGTTCCTCGAGCTCAGATTCAGATCTGGGATCGTCGGATGCGGATGCATGGACCTCGAAAGATTTGAGTGATGCACCCAATTCAAAATTGACTTGCGTCTATTTACAAACAAGGGGCCAGCACAGACTCTGATGTCAAATCTATCTCTCATGGGTAAGCTGAAAAATCTGAACCCTTCCTTGGTATCCACATTAAATGAAGAAGAAAGTGAATATGTAAAAGATCTAGAGAAAAAATATGTGAATGTGGGGGAGTACGCACTATCCGGAAGTTCATTTTTTTACAGGGGAGTGATTGGCCCCAACGATAGGACCTGATATTCCAAAAGTCTCCCATGTAAGCGTGCATGTTCGTCCTTCAAACAATTTTTCTATGGTCGTGGACGCTACTCAATGTCCGCCAAATATTTGTAAGGAGTTAAATGGTTTTGAGGTGGGCTCTTCATCCAAAGGAGCGGTAGTGAGTATGGGGGTTTTTGACTCCAGAGTAGGCATCGGGCTGCTAATAGTGGAAGAGCCATCTCCCTCTTCTTCGCCTCCCAGGTAGACTTCACAGACAGATTTCTCGGGGATAAATAAGGACACGCTATGGAATAAGTCGTTAGATATATTCTCGCGGTCATGCTCAGGGGTCATCCCTGTTCTTCCGTGGATCCACCAGGAGACGACCTCATGCCTATGAAATGTCCAGCCAATTCTCCACCTCCATTAGAGGAAATTTCAACTCAAAATGGGCCTCCTAAAAAAAATTAATAAAATAATAGTTAAAATAATAAAATAATATTTATTAATTTTGGAGGAAGAAAAGAAAAAAACTACTTTTGTGTTTGTATTTTCGACATATCTCCTTGTGTTTTTACTCAAATTTCGATCGAGAGAGCTTGTTCGATGCAGAATTAAATTCCGCATCCAACGAGTACCCACTCGGTATACTTTTGACGGACCCCGCTACCCCAAAAACAATAAATACCGAGAAAAACGTGATGATGACACCAACATCACGTTTTTTCCGGTATTTATTGTTTTTGGGGTAGCAGGGTCCGTCAAAAGTATGCCGAGTGGGTCAACAAGCTCTCCCGAACGAAATTTGAGTAAAAACAAAGGGATATATGTCGAAAATACAAACAAAAAAGTATTTTTTTTATGATACCTATCCCCAAATTTATATTAAAAAGGTGTTTAAGACCTATACAGTATTTCAAATTTAAACCAATTTCATTGGCTAACACATGATGACATGAAATTTGAACTAGAGTTAAAAGGCTCATTTTGACTTGAAATATCCTCTAATGCTTTCCATGCTAAAGGAGCAAAAATTGGGGGATTAAAAACTAATTTCTCTCCAATGAAGACACACAGTGCAAGGAAGAATAAGAAAGGTCTAGAAATGATTCGGGTGAATAACGACTTGACCACTCCCATTCAGTCAGTGGTGAACTCCAGGGTGCTTAGAGGTATGAAATCCCTTACTAGGGTTTCAAGATGATTTGTGCATCCATAAACATCAGGGGAGTGGGGGGCTCCAAAAATAGCTAGCCTTTCAGAGAATTTTGGATAGGGAGATGCCCGATGTATTGTTTGTCCAAGAGATGATGGCCTTGGCTCAAAAATCTTGTTATTTTTTTCTTAGAATTAAAGCAAATGGGAGGTGGCATCGGTGGATGCCTGTGGATTGTCGGGGGGATTCTTGGCAGCTTGGAACCCCCATAAGGTCAAGCTAAAAGATTTCTCATTGTCAATAGGGATACTCTTGACAGGTTTTTGTATTGGTTTCCCGAAGGAAATCAACCTTATCAACATTTATGGGCCGTATATCAACAAGGAATTATTTTGGGACAGGGTTGCGGCAGAAGACACCCTGGAGCTCCCAAACTTACTGATAGCAAGTGATCTAAACTTAACATGGTCAACATGTGAGATATAGGGAAAGAACTCAAAGTTGGACCCATTAAGCGAATACTTTGTGGAATTTATGGGTTCTGAAAGTCTGATAGATGTGGAGCCAGCTATCCTAAGCCCCACCTGGTGCAATGGACGGATAGGTGCACAACGCATTTCCAATCGCCTTGATAGATTTCTGATAGGAGAATCACTATTAGAAAAGGTGGTGAGGTATCAATCTTGGGTAGACTCTTCTAGGCTCTCCGACCACCACCCAATATACTTAAATATGGAAATGCATGGTTATGCGCCTGTACAACCGTTCAAATTCAACCACGGTTAGTTAAAGATCGAGGGGTTTAAAGAGATGATTTCAGAGGTATGGCAGGCGGGGGACTACCAATTAAATCTGGCGCTCTTGGATTTACTAATGGTGAAACTAAGCAGATTAAAAACAGAAGCCAAAAAATGGATAAAGATCATAAATTCGAGCAACAAGGAAACATTGATAATAATAAAAAATAGCAGAAAATTGAGAAGTTGAATGAAGTGACTAATCTGTTGGCATGGGGTCTAGGCGAAAGGAAGAGCTCCTAGCCTTGGAGATGGACAAGGTTGTTTTTCTTCAAACTACGCACGAAAAGGAAAGACTGGAAAGCCGAATGATCTGGCATGAGGCTAGAGATTCAAATACAAAAAATTTCCATCAATTCCCGAATCACCGCCAGAACACAAACTACATATGGGAGCTGAAGACCAATGATGTTCGATTGTTAAAGGATCAAGAAGAAATTTTGGAGGTGGCATATACATATTTTAAATCATACTACCGAGCTAAAGAAAATGTTTCATTGATTGAACAACTAAAGCTTGTGAAAGAATACCCTCAGTTGTATGAGGAGATGGCTGGTGATGATTTATATGCTCCTATCCAAATGGAAGAACTCAAAGCAGTCGTCATGTCATCGCCCAAGTCCAAAAGTCCGGTTCTAGACGAGTGGACTTGTGAAATGTTCAAGGCATGCTTTGATCTCATGGGGCCGTACCTTTTAGAGAGTGCTGTGGAAGATTCAAGGATAAGGGGAATAGTTTCTGAGGCTATGAATTCAACTTTAGTTGTATTGATCCCCAAAAACCCGGTTTCAACTGATTTGGGGGAATATCGCCCGATATCCTTATGCAATTTTATTTACAAAGTCATTGCAAAAATCATCGCCAATCGCCTAAAACCTGAGTTATCAAGGGGTCTCTCGAGAGAACAATTTGGTTTCTTACAGAACATGCATATTTTGGAAGCGATGGGGGCGGCCCAAGAGGTGTTTCACATTGTAAAGAAAAAATCGATGTTGTTCACGGTTTTACAACTAGATCTAAACAAATCTTATGACAGGGTCTCTTGGGGCTTCCTCAGGCTAATACTAATACAGGTCGGCATTCCCTTTCGAATGATGAAATGGATCATGAGTTGTGTATCAATGGTGTCCTTTGCGGTGCTCATTAACGAAAAACCAACCAAGTTTTTTGAAGCGGACCAGGGACTAAGACAAGGGTTCCCACTCTCACCCCTCTTATTTCTTCTAGTGATAAAGAGACTAAGTAGAATGATACTCAAAGCAAAGGCCTCGAGAGAGGTTAAAGGTATAAAGATCAACTCCATTTAAGCATAATTCACCTCATGTTTGTGGATGACATCATGATTGTGGGATCTGGCTCTTTGGCAGAATGGAGGATTCTTGTTGACAGCATAAAGACATTTAGTGATTTTCAGGTTTTAACAATCAATTACAACAAATCACAACTACTTTTGAATGGATTCAACCCTTCCCAGAAGGCATATATGGAACGTTTATTACAAATGGTCTCTTGCTCTTTGGCAGAAGGTACAAAATACCTGGTGTTTTTCATAAATCCAAATGGATACAAGGTAGGGGACTGGAGATGGTTGTTGAATAGATTCGAACGAAGGATTAAACTTTGGGGATGGAGATGGCTGTCAATCGGGGGTCGAATCACACTTGCTAGGGCTATCTTGACAAACATGGCGGTGTATTGGTTTTCACTGTGCAAGATTCCAAAATCCATCATCAACAATCTACAGAAGATGAAAATAGCTTTTATTTGGTCTGGTCAGGTCACCCAATCAAAACATCATGTAGTGCGCTGGGAGGACTTAACCAGACCGATGGAGAAAGGTGGATGGGGCCTTAAGAACCTGCTTTTTTCGCTATCTCTAAGAGCCAAAGGCCTTTGGCTAGCCCTAACAAGCGGTAGTTTGTGGTCTCTAGTCATCAAGAAGAAATACATCAGAAGAATTCAATTATCAGGTGGGTCAGAAGTTTCAGGAAGCCAAGAAAATGTTCAAATGTTTGGGCGGGCCTCACAGATGCTTTTCAAATCCTATAAACTTGGTTGGCTTGGGTTCCAAGCGATGGACGTGTTTTGCAAATTGGTGAAGACCCCATTCTTGGGGGGCCATAGATACATGGTTTGTCTTAAGAGTTAAAATATTTTGTCCATTGCAAGGGAATGTTCACCCTATACCATGCTTCCACGACGCAGCTCAGAGGATTGGCTCAATAGGGGTGGATAACTGGTGAACAATTAGGCCTCTTGGGTGCTATGGGTGAAGAATGGAATAGATGTATTAGGTATTTGCAGTCAGGAGAAATCAGTATGAACGACTCACCAGATACTCTCTATTGGACATACGACACAGCCATGGGAAAGATGTCAGCCAAGCTCGCATACCAGCATTGTATGGACATTTCTAATGACAACCAGGAGTGGTGGCATAAGATCTAGAATTGGAAGCTGCCATTGAGGATCAACATATGCGTTTGGTTAGCTTTGGACAATCGTCTTCTCACTTGGGACAACTTGATGCGATGGGGACAAATTGGCCCAGGTATGTGCATGCTATGTGGCTCATCAAATGAGAGCATCCTGCATTTTTTTATGTCTTGTGATTCTTGTTCTGTAGTCTGGAAAACTATAGCAGATTTGACAAAGGTGGACTCACCATGAAATGGTGATGGACTATCCTCCTGTATGTGGACGTTGGGGAAAAAACATCCACAACTACACAATCTGACATGTTATGTTATCTGGTCGGTTTGGGGTCGCAGGAACAGACTCATTTTTGAAGGTGTGCGGCCTCGGCCTTTAGAAACAGTGGTATGGTGCTTGAAGGATTTTTCTGAAGCCGAGGGATCCATCCACGCAAGTTTTCATGTAGATCCGAAGGCTAGAGTGTCAAAGGACATATCAGCGGTCCATGGACCAGTAGGATTCTTCGATGGGGCCTCACAGAACTCTACAAACATCTGCAGGGCTGGTGCTCTTTTGATATTGGCAGACAACAACTTTTACAAGGTGCGGATGCATTGTGGTTCAGGGACGAACAGAAAGGGAGAACTCCTTTCTTTATGGATCCTATTGCGCATTTGCACTCATCTTAGCCTGGACGACATCCACATCCATGGAGAATCCAAGGTCATTATCGATTGGGCATAGGGTATAAGTCAGATCCATATCCTTCCATTGAATCCTTGGTTGATCTGAGTTCGTGGGTTGGTTAATAGTTTCCGAACGATTGAATTCTCCCACATATACAGGGAACAAAACTCGGTTGCAGACACCCTTTCTAAGGTAGCTCTAAGCGCAGTCCCAAACTTGTTTATTGTTGAGCGTTGGTCGACGGATGGTTTGGTGGCCCAATTCCAGTAGTCGGCCTTTGGGTAGTTGATCCATGCATGTCCTTCTTATCTGTTTGGGTCTCCTACGTGACTGATCTTCCCACCTCCCTGTCCACCTATGGGTTGATGTTTTTTGCGGGGGTCACTCCTTGTCCCCTCTAATTTTCTCGTCCAATGTCCTTGTCCTTAATGGATCTCTGTTTGTTCAAGCGTATTGGTTAGTGGTCTCCTGTGACTACGTTTTTTCCATTTATGCCTATCACTGTAACCATTTCTAATGGATATTTTTGAATAGAATGTCATCTTTTTTTATTGAAAAAAGTACAATTAAAAACGTAAAAGACGAAAAAAAATTTGTAAGATTATGAAACCTTGTATCACGCTTAAGTGCATTAATTGTTAAACAGTGTCATCATGGTAAACTATAATTAAAAACCATGTAAAAACAATCTTTGAAACTAAAAAAGATTATGATTAATCATTAACTTGAAAGTTAAGTAAAGAATATTTCTACAAACTCTAAAATAGAGAAAAAGCACATGTATTAGTTTTTTTTTCAAACGAAAATAAAAACTTTTAACTTGATAATTAAAAGATACTATTCTAGCCTGAGCAAATGTCCTTTCTGCGAATTTTTTGTTGAATCCATTGAACATTTATTTATTCACTGTCAATTTGCATGTGACGTTTGGTGTCATCTATCTTCACTTGTTGGCTCTCGTCTATGTTGGGATGAGAACAACGTCTCTTCAGCATGAAAGAGTTGGCCATGTGATAGCTCCCTAGCCGCCTTACCTGCATTTGTTGTATGGGGTATTTGGCTCGCTAGGAATAAGGTTGTATTTGATGATAATTATATCCCAGCTCAAATTATTGTGGGACGTTGTTTTGGTATCTTCAAAGCTTTTCCACAGGAGGTCTCTATTAAGCATGTGTGCATCATCAATCCTCCAATAATTGATGCTTCAAAGTTCATTTCCTAGGGCCTTCGTGGATGGATCTTCTCAAGGAAAGCCTAGGGTCGGCGGTGCTGGAGGGACTCTACATCTCTCAAACCATATTTCTTTTCAGTTTGTTGTCAGATTGGGTGTGACGAACATTTGTGCAGAATTCTCAACCTATCTCATCCTTTTGAGACTCTCTCACGTGCTTGGGGTTCAACAACTTCAGATTTTTTGTGATTCCAAGTTGATTATTGATTGTCTCAAGTTGAGCAAGCTGCCTTGGAATATTATTCTTCTTCCTCTCTATGAGGCCATTGACAGGATCAGACCTCTATTCAGTCGGATTGCCTTCTAGCATACCTTCAGGGAGAACAATATTGAGGCTGACATGCTCTCTAAGAAAGGTCTACTTTTGCCAACAGGTTTCATGGATAAATGGGAGGTGACCATGGGCATCTCTAGGCCTTTGGGCCGTTCTTCCTTTTAGTCTCTTTCTCTGCTGCTTTTTATGATGCATTCAGATTTCACTAGAAGCTTATGGAACTACAATCAGAAATTTTTATTTCCTGATGATCTATGGCTTTACAGGCAAATTAGTTAATTGAATCTTACCAAAGATGTATGAATTTTCTAACTTTGAACCATATGGTTTTTTATCGATAAAACTATGACTTTTTTTCTTGGAAAAAAATTAAAAAATACTATTATCAAAGAGTCGAGGTAAAATATTTGAATAAACATGCATAACATGGAATTTAAATTTAATGAACATGCTTAACCTGAAATAATAATAAAAACTTAATTTTTTTAAATACAATGGTGAGAATTGAAACTTAATTTACCAAGAGGGAGACGAGAACCGATTTCTTTTATTGGGTTCTTATAATTTTCTTTTCAGAAGAAAAAAACCTGACCTTGATATTCATATTGAATCAAAGGGCATCAGAAGTGCCTCCCTTAATGGGAAATTACAAGAGCTCTGCAGAGTATCAGGGATAAGGCTTAAGCAGCCAACCAAAAATACCAATACAAGAGAAGGGACTCCAAGAGTAATCCGAGATGGGCAGACTAACAAAAAAGACCCATGTGTTCACCGATGAACAAAAATGATTGTCTCAAATCAAGAGCACAAGAAGAGACCAGAGCTGCTGATCCATAGATGTCACCCGACAAACCGAAAGATCATATAGGCAAAGTTTAGTGCCAAATAAAGTTCAATGCCAAAAAAAAGGAGTATAAAACTTTGGCACAAGCTCTTGAAAGAGCTGAGTAGAACCACTCATACACATGGTATCATCATAAAATTCGGAAAAAAGAACAGTGACTAGGTGATAAATACAAGGCATATTTGGATAAGCATTCCGCTCTCTGGTTGTACTCACGGTAGACATGACTAATGTCCATGCCAGATGAACACATAATCAGATTTCTGATATTATCACACCAATGATCAAGATCAATAGAGGATAAATCTGATTTACAGTTGGCCCAGTTTATGACCACCAAGGAGTCACCATAAATTTTCTTTAATGGAAGACCCATCATCATTGCCACCACTAAGAGAGTCCACAACGCCAAAAGCTCTGCTCTAGTATTTGTTGAAGGCCCACAGCCAAGCTTGAAAGAGAGCGAATGAGTACTACTTATGGCAATAAACATCCCTGCCCCACCCTTCGACTCTGCAGCAGCTCCATCAAAAAAACCACAGGGAAATACTATATCTGGAGCAATTCCAATATTTTTGGACTTTGTCTTTTTACCTGGAACTGGATAGTAATGCAGAAAATAATCAATTTAGTGCAGAGTATCAAGGATCATGGCCAGCTTGTCTTCAAAAATACTCTGATTCCTACATAACCATATACACCAATACACAAATAACACAAATAACAACACATGGCAATGAACAACATGTTTGGTATGTTTTAAGAACCACCTCTCCAAGATGTCCCTTAGTGCGTATGGTATTGGGTTCTTATGGTTATAAAAAGGACTAAAGTAAAGTAGCAGTTCTTTTATTGGGCTCTTAAGGTTATAAAAAGTACTAAAGTAAAGTAGCATGTGGTTAAAGCGGAGATTTGGAATTGTAGGCACGGAAGTTGAAAATCATTTAATATTTTTATTGTCGAAGAGTCTATGTATATGGAACTTTGCCACACCCAATGTTGTTGTATTACCCCCACATTGCCCACCCAAGTCACTTTCATATGCAAAGTGCAAAAAATATGCTTGATGCTAAAGGACAAGAGTGTGTCTTTTTCAAGTAGGTGTATTCCATGTTATAAATGGATCGTTTAGTTTGAAGGATTGTTTATAGAAATTAAATATTTTCAATATTTTGTTTTTAATTTCAAATTATATATAATGTTTTAAATTTGAAATGATTGTTAGGTAAAGTAATTTTGATGTTTTATTATTAAAAGCAGTTTTTATAATTATCATAAAAATATTGTTTTTTGGGGTAAGAAGTGATTTTTCTTATATATAAAAAATGAGAAAATAATTATATATATATTTGAAGATAAAGGGTGCAAGTTACCTTTATGTTCAATTCACGAGTTCATGAGCTTAGAAAACATTTTAATAATTGATAATGGATTTTGTTCACTATGTACTTATATTTCTTAGTCATACTTATATTCTAAATAAAATCTTGTTGATGCATCCAATTATAAGTAAGTTTAAGGTGTTATTTGGCCATAACATAATAACAAAGATATACAACATGATCATTAATAATCATGCATTCATCTTGCATAAGCGATTTCCAATAGATACCTACAACTACATGGTCATAACATAATAACAAAGATATACAACATGATCATTAATAACCATGCATTCATCTTGCATAAGTGATTTCCAATAGATACCTACAACTCCAAGCAAGCTTCCATCCCTAATTGGAAGATGCCTTCTCTAGATGTTTTTGCCGAGTCCTTAATACAAGAGCAAGATAAATTGGTTCAAATGGGAGTGATTCAAACCTCCAAGAATCAAGCACTCTTAGTGACAGACTCAAACAATGTGTAAGCAAGAGGGAAGCACAAAGGGAAGGAGACCAAAAACACTGATTCGAAGCCAAAGGAGAATCATAGATCTTTCGATGGAGCCTCGGGTTCCAAAAAAAAGAAGAAATTCGAGAAGACTAAGTGTCCATATTGTATGAGAGGCTTTCATCTAGAGAATCAGTGCATGAAGAAGCCCATTGACTAGTTGACAACACTCCTTGAAAATAAAAATATTGTCCTTCCACAAGGTGCAGAGATGTCCGGAGTTGGAGAGCAGACTAAAGAATATGAGAGGTTCCATGCTTTGAAAGCAGGCTTCACTCAGTCGAAGGCTTATTTGATTGATTCTGGAGCATCCAACCACATGGTTCCCTGCAAAGAATCCTTCACTACTCTGGATCTCTCAGGAGGACCTAGCATTCATATGGGGGATAATTCACAGATCCCAGCTGTTGGGAGAGGTTCTATTAAAATCTAGCATGGAGAGTTCAAGAATGTACTCTATGTGCCCTCTCTTGCAGCAAATTTGTTATCTGTATATCAAATCACACATACTGGCTCGTCAAAGCAAGTTTTATTTGGTCCTGACTTAGTGGAAATCTCAGATATCTCAACTGGGAAGATTATAGCGAAGGGTGTTGCAAACCATGCCTCCAAGGAATATGAATTCTCACACTTTCTGCCATACTCAGCTCCAGCACAATCTCAACAGCCATTCGAAGGGGAAGGTAAAAAATCTCTTTCATCTCTATTTGCAGATAATGATATGGTGTCTACAATTTCAATTTCAGAAGATGAGGAACAAGATCAACATGATCTTGATATTGAGATTGTACCTCAAGATGATCTAGATTCATATCCAGCTCCTATTCTAAATCAGAAGCCTAAATGGTCCCAAAAGCTCATTGAAGCAACTGGGAATGGTGTTGGGAATCTAGATGATAGAAAAAGAACGAGGTCCCATTATTAGAACGAACATGTTGCACTCTCTCACACAACTTCCTACCTACAAAGTGGTGCAACAAACTTCCAGAGAGATGCTATTTGATGATGAAGATTGATCCACAATTTCGCCCACTGGTGAACAAAATGGATCATTCCATTACTCCTCCAGAAAGAAGAGACAAAAGCAACATTCAACAGATCGAAAGAAGATGGAAAGGTTCACATGCACAGTCCCAGGATGCTGATGCATAGAAGAATGATGATTCTGCATGGCTGCTCCACAAAGTTGCAGATTGCAGCAATTTTTTCACAAGTTTTTTGCTCAAAGAGAAAAAATTTCTCTTAAGTATAACCTGTTTTCCTGATTTTACCTGCTTATACCAACTTATACCACTTAACCATTTGAACTAGCTCATCCCTTTTAATTATTTAATCATTATATTCAAAATATATAATTAATTAATTCCTCATTTTAAAATAATATTATTATTAATTAATTTAAAATAAAATATTAATTATGATTACCTTATTTTGTATTATACCTTATTAATAAAGATTATGACTTATAACAAAATAATATTTACCTTAAAAATATTATTCATTTAATAAAATAATAATAATACATTAATCAATTATATTATTATATTAATTAAACTTTATAAACCATCATTATAACTAAGAAAATATCCATGTATTTTGTTATAAGCCATCATCTTTTTAACCTGGAAAAAAGATTTCAAACCTTTATAATATCCAAAACTATTAATATGCCTCGTTATCCATCATTACCTTACACCCAAGAAAATACCTATTTATTTCATTATAAAACATAATATTTTTAACCTTTAACCTTATAACTATGCAAAGGGAAAACGACGTTATTCTCCGCCATTAACTTAGATCCCTTACACCCAAGAGAATAACGATTTATATTTTTTTGAGGTTATAAGTAATAATCTTTTCAACCTTGTAATTATGCAAGGGAGAAAGAGATAGAGCATCTTGCCTAGATTCTCTAGTGCATTTGGTATGGTAATTAGTGATATTAAATAATTTTTGGTACATAATGGTTTAAGTGAAGAGGACATAAGGGGATTAAAAGATTTATTGTTTTATCAGTTATCTCAGCTGGAAAATGGTACAAGTATTTGGGTTTCACACTGAACCCAAAAAATTGATTCTTGAATTTGGCTCCCGAAAGGGGGAAGGCTCATAATAGTAAATTCAGTCCTTACAAATCTACCTGTCTACTGGATGTCCATTTACAGAATTCCAAAGACCATTTTACATACTAAAAATTGTAGGATTTTCAATTTCATGTGGACTGGATCGCTAGATCATACAAAGTTTCATCTTATTAGCTGGGAAAAAATGGTAAAACCAAAGGAGATGGGCGTTTGCGGTAGAAGAAACATTTACCTTTTTTCAATAGCTCTGAAGGCAAAAGGCTTGTGGAGAGAGTTGTTTGTGGATAGCCTGTGGCATCGGGTCATTTTAGCAAAGTATTTCAACAAATCCTCTATCGAACAATGGATTAGAAATCCCAACAAGCCCAATAAAAGAGTTTCACATGTGTTGAACAATATCTCTTTAACCTTTGACATCATGGGAAAATGGCTTGCCTGGCTACCAAGTAGAGGGAATAGAGTTAGGATTGGTATTGATCCCATAGTTGGTGGGCCCACAAAGTATAAGTTATCTAAGGAAATAGTGGAGGGGCTACACTCAGCTAAAAGACATATTCTAGATCAAGCAATAGAACCTCATCAATATCAAATATGCACTCATTAGAGGGATGTCAGTTCACTTGGGATACATGTTGCTTTCAACAATGAACGGGATAATTATACCACATCAACATGGGGGGTTTTACTTTAAACAATGATGAGGATAGACTTATCCGGACTTAGGATAAGAAGAGCAGAATCATTACAGTAAAATAGGCTTACTCCTCCTTGTGGGCGGATTACATTTACGACAAAAAGTGTCGGGACACCAAGATTTGGCCTTTTAAGGTGCCTTTGAAACATATGATTTTTTCATGCTTAGCCATACAATTGCACATTGACATGAGATAACTTATTGAACAGAGGTTTCTTTGGACCCAATCTGGGAAACTTATGCAAAGGTGCAAATTAAAATGTGTCACATATTTTCATTACATGTCCTTATATGCAAAAGGTGTGAGAAACCATACTTCAAGATGGCAATTTGAAGGGAGAATGGGAAGGGAAGCCTTTATTAGCATGTATGGAAAATTGGGAGAGAAATAACATGGATTATATTGAGATTACAGTTAAAATCTGTTGGGAAATCTGAATACCTGCAAAGTGGATTCGACAGGTGGATACCTGCAAAGCGGATTCGGCAGGTGGATACCTGTTGAGCGTATACCTGCAAAGGCTAATAGCTCGACGAGTAGATATGAAAATTTTGAAAATAACAAGATGCATTTGTGAAACTTCAGTAATATATATCAGCTACAAATATCATGTTACCCTAAGCAAAAGCAAAAGATATGGCAATGAGAACATATATAGATGGGTGGTGGGGAATGAGAAAGATCTCAGTGCACTGAATATTGCCACACTTTAACTATCTTAAAATATTAATAAAAGGAAAATTAAAATGTTTTAAGATCACTATTTTTGTTTATCCAAATAAAAAACAAAAATTCAAAAAAAAATTGTTTAATATACAAAAACAATTTTAACTGATTTGATAGCATGACGGATCTTCATGATTCACAGCGTAGCTAATCCATGCTGATGTGTTTATTTAATAAATATCTTAAATAGTCCATGCAAGAATAAAATATTTGTAATTGTTTTTAACATGAGTATATTGTATCCCAGCTGTCAAAGTAATCTGGGTCGGTTCTTGTATTTTTCTTTACTAGAAAGGGTATTATTGCTATGACCTTTTAAGTTTTAAGAGCACGACAGGAAATTGCTTCATTGAAAGATTGCAGATTGTAAAAAGAATGAAACAAGAAATGATGCAAGCAGTAGCCAAGAGGTTCGGAGATGTTACTCAATGGGTTCATATGAGTATGCTATAGATCCTTCAAACCCTTAAAAGTAGTCATAGTCGTTGCTCCTTATCGAATTAATGTAAGAAGCTTCAAGAGTTCTTACATGAATTGCATACTAGGTTGGTAAGTGAGGTTGGTAAGCTGCTAGATAGGTTTAATGCTTAGTTATTTAACTACCCTGGGTAATAAATATACAAAGTGTTTCAGGTAGTGCTATGTCTTTAACATTTTCTTGTCTAACTAAGCACGAGCTTGTTTGCTAGCACAAATCAATGAATAATTCATTGAACACATTGAGAGTGGTTGCGCAGTCTAAAGGAGAGGAAATTGGTATCAGACAGCACTACATTTAACTTTAAGAAATGATGTGTCTCTATTCTGCAAGCAAGGTAAGATGTCTAGTTTATCTGCATATGTTTTCGTTTTAGTTGGTTTTGAGATTGCAGATGCGTAAAAGTACATAGAGCTATGGAACGATATTGCAGAAGAATATTGATATATTTTGAAATATTTTGAAATTGTTTTATTGTCTAAACTAAATATATTATTGTTTCATACTGCAGGTTGATGAGGGGATGAACACGGAAACAACGTTATAATGGTGAATGCATAGAAAATTTTGTAAGAGAAAGCTTTAATTATTTTGATGAAATCCGATCAGTAGGTAGGTATCTCAATTATTTCATATAGATAAATTTTTGCCATGAGAAACCATAGTTAAATCCCATGAACTAAAGCCTGCTTTATGACGTTTCTAACCAACAACAAAAGGATTGAGCTATGTGTAGATTTGAAGCAGATACAAAAGGATTACCTTACTTAGGGGAAAACATGATTTCGTATAAGCTTGACTCCGCCCACTGCCTCGGGCACGCCGAGATGACTAATACATATGAAATTAATTATATGCCTCCCATCCCCTTGCTTGCACCATGATTGTGAAGTTGTTAACTAGTTGAAGCCAGTGCAACCGCATGAAGGAGGTTAGCAGGCAGTGAAGCAATAATGAATCCAATTCTGATTTGAGTTATTATGAGGTGAAAATGGTGTAGAATATTAATTGATGATTTTTTAGCTGAAAGAGGTGCGGAAGCTTGAAAAAGGTGATGCATGAATATCGATAGATACTGCCAACTGGAAATTAAGGCGATGTAGAGAAATCATGGAGGTGTCAGAGGCAGCAGAATCGATGTTTCATTCAATGTTCTCATTCAATGCTTCACTTAGAAACCCACAACTCCAACGTCACTTGGGCAATAAGACCCTCAATATTTCAACCAATAACATCTAATCAAAACAAATTGAAAACTTAGGATAAGGGCATCGCATGAAATCATAAATCTAAAAACTATGTTAAAAGTTTGGTTAGTATGAAAATGCCCAAATCAAATTAACAGGTAGTCAAAAATGTTAGTAGGTGGTCAACGAGTGAACGAACACAATATACACTGCTTTTCATGTAGTTATCCTGACTGCAA
This sequence comes from Pseudotsuga menziesii, assembly GCA_001517045.1. Lineage (NCBI taxonomy): Eukaryota > Viridiplantae > Streptophyta > Pinopsida > Pinales > Pinaceae > Pseudotsuga > Pseudotsuga menziesii. The sequence continues at coordinate 54,664 of LPNX010952292.1, forward strand.
ATAACACCTCCAAGCTACCTTACTACATAGTAAATAACAAGCCCGCATGAAGAAGTATGGAAGTTAGACTGTGTCGATAGTTTAACCAAATTTGACATAAGAGGCGTTCGCGGTTTAAATCTTGTAGAATTAGACTAAAATGGGTTGGTTCCAGATTATGAATTGGGGCATGATTTCCCACCCCGGATTTCAAATATGGCTCTTATGGACAATACTACTGAAGAAAAGGAATCATCCCTTCCACATAGATAGGCACCTCCCCTTTGAGGAATTGGCTAATCAATAGTTCTTTGAAGGTAGGTTTGTTTACGTAAATGACACACAGGATCATTGTTTCGACTGCTTGAACATTTAGTTGGGATATCAAACATATGCACCGCCAGACATCTATCGTAAAGGCATTCAAGGCTAGCAAAAGTTCTCAACTCCGTAGTAAAAGTTCTCTTATGTCGAGAATACATTGCAGTCCCACCCAAAACTCTCCTTCAAGTTCCACCTGTATAACATTTACGGTTCCAGAGTAAAATTTCTCTTCTGTCGAGAATACACTGCGGTATCATGGTAATCAGTGGATCTTACAGGTTTCAATTCACTAAACTATGTCATTGGAGCATCATATATTTCCTAGAAAAGAACTTAACTAGACTATGTCAGTGATGGATCTTATAGGGTGCAATTGACTAGACTATATAAGTGGTGCATCATATAGGTTGTACTTAACTAAACTATGTTATAAATCCATCATATAGGATATGATGATGGGCATTTAGATATTTAATTCCAATGACATTTTCTTTTATCTATATGAATTCTCAAAAAAACAAGACCAGGACATAATCAACCTTAATGTTAGCAAGGACATAATCAACTAGAGTACAACCACTACCTTAGTGGGGTGCAGCACTATATTAGTACACTTCCTCTTAGGAATCAAAACCGGACTTCAGTAAGGGCAACCATCAAACCCCACCCTGTCTCTTGACCTCAACAATAATTTCCTACAAACTATTTCTTAAAAAAATAAAAACTTTACTAACTAAGTGCTAATGTATAAAATCCAGTAAAGTTAAAAGTAAAACAACTCATAATAATATAAAAGTATTACATTAAAACCAAAACATGTATTATTGAAGAAAGAAGAGACGACAAAAAAAAATTAAAACCACAATGGAGATGGTTAAAAAAAACAGAGAAAAGAAAAATAAAATAAAACCACAATGGGGATGGTTAAAAAGAAATAAACAAGAAGAAAAAAATATAAATCCACCTCTAACATAGTCTAGTTAAGCTCTTTTTTAGGAAAATTTTAGGATATGCTTTGAATAATGTATTTATTTAGATTAAAAATTATTGTTCGTTCTTCTCCCTAATCTAAATATTAAGTATCCATCACTATAACCTATAAAATGCATCATTTTTAAGCAAATGCCAATATACATTTTGAACAAAGATAAAATTTTATCATCAATTCAACTCTATGAGTAAATATTTAGATATTATTTTTTATAACCTATAAAATACACTGACATAATCTAATCAAACACAGCCTATAAATTGTACCATTAACATTATTTAATCAAGTGCATTTTTAGGAATTCAATATTTATGACCCAAAAAAATAGAATTCCCATGCAAGATTGAAGAGTAAATTCTTTATTATCAGAAAACAATATTATGTAAATGAAATCCTAACATTGAATGCAAAGGATATCTACCCTTTGTTAATTCATTATATATATAGATATAGATAGATAGATAGATATAGATATACTTAACATTAAAAAATATTGGACATCTTATCCTTGAAAGAGAGAAAGTGTTTGTTTGAACTGCGTACCCCTCTATGTATAATGTATAATATGTGATTATGTCACATGTGGGACCTATATGTATGGCATGTATATGATTGGACCGTTTTCCGTAGGACAACACTATATATGATAACTAAGGCTTCAATGTCCAACTTAGCATGCTTGGTGTTATCATGGAAGGCCCTGATAAGGGGCCCCTTATGTTGAAGGTGTAGTGGTAAACCCATCATTGAATGAGTAAATTTCTTGACCCCGACACTCTCCAATACCTTATTTGTAAATGGAGTTAGAAATGGTTCATGTAAACAAGCATCTTTTAATTTTCTTAGGTCGACGCAAATCCACACTTCACTAGTAGTCTTTTTATCTTGCACTACTTTCGGATTGATCCACTATGATTCTTCTACAGGTTCTATGATACCTGCATCCAGCATTCGGTCCAATTACGCCTTGACTTTTATTTATATCGTGGATTCAATCGGTATGGTCGTTGCTTGATGGGGTTTGCATCGGGCTTTAAAGGTATCTTCATTTCTCCAAGGTCTCTGACAATACCTTTCATCTCTAAGAATTTCATAGGGAACAGATCTTAAAACTCATGCAATAGATATGTTATCTTCTCGACAATCTCATCATCCCTATAATCTCCAATATTGGAAAATTTTGGATTCTCTGGGGAGCCAATGTTGATTTTCTTGACTTTCAATGGACTCAGAAATTGGTCATTATAAATACCAAATCCTTCCACTTTGCGCCTACCTTCAGACTCAGGTATGTTTACGTCGAGTGGGTCGTCGTCATCAAGTTCTCCTGTCACATTATAGCACTCCATTACGTCCAAGAATATTTCCTTTTTCTCTTTGGACGTTGAACAGCACTTTCTTTTGTGTTGTCGGTCGTACCTGTGGTTGTTCATTACGTGTTTCTTGGTCTTCTCCGGTCGCAACACTTTTCATTAGAACTTATCACTTTAGGGGGTTTCGCTGGAATACCTCTGAGTTCAACTTCCTTTACTTTTAAGGATAATCTCATGAAAAGTTCTTGAAAATTAAGAGCCATTGTTCCCAATGATTGTATTCATTTGACCGATATTACAACACCAACATTTCCCATTTTGATTACAATAATTAGACTATCCAATAAATACTTCCCCATAGTAAGCTTAATACTTTGGCATTTCCTCGACAATTTATGGTACCTCCATCTACAATCATTACTTCAAATTTTGGTGTTGTATATATAAAGTAATTAAGAATTTTAGTTGATTTGTAATTACTAAAGTTATGGGTATTACCATAATCAATCAACATTACTACCTCTTGACACTATTATGGTCTAGGCCTTCTTCCTCTTTACAGTCTATGTAAATAATTTATTCTCATTACACTTATGTCCATTACTATACTTACTATGCAATTAAAGCATATCCCTTTTATCATCTTTCCTCCACTTGTCAAGGCGTCAACATTGTATTCTTAGTGAGGTTTGGGTGGCAACATTCCCTCTCATGATAGGTTCTAATAACATTGCATATATGGAAAGCAAAATCAAGTAAGATTTGCAATTAGTGCTATAAGAGCACAGGGACTTTTAGAGTTAATACATAATGATGTGTTTGGACTTGTGTGTGTTCCATCATTAGTTAGATATGTGTATTATGTTTCATTTATAGATGATTTCTAAAGGAACAATCTGAAGTATTTCCCGTGTTTAAAGAATTTAAGGCTCTGGTAGAGAATCATACATAAAAGAAAATAAAGGTGTTGAGGATAGATAACGGTGGGGAGTTCTTCCAGAATGGATTTGAGGAATTATGTAAGAAGTGTAGTATAGCAAGACAAAAGACTACTTCATACACACATCAACACAATGGAGTTGTAGAAATAATGAATAAGACGTTGATAGAAAAGTTAAGGAGCATGCTCAACAATACCGTGACTAGACAAGAAGTATGGATAGAGGCAATGGATATTGTGTTACTTGATAAATAGAACACCCACCTCAACATTGGTTGACAAAACTCCACATGAAGTATGGATTGGTAATACACATTCTATTAAACATCTGAAAGTTTTTAGTTGTGATGCTTATGCACATGTTCCAAAGGAGAAAAGGAATAAGCTGGATAATAAATATGAAAAATGTATCCTTATTGGTTATAAAGATGGTGTGAAAGGTTTTAAGCTTTGGAATCCTGTAACTAAGAAAATTGTTTATAGTCGAGATGTTCTTTTTAGAGATGTCAAAGATGTTCCTAGACAGGAAGTGATTCCAATGGAAAAGGAACTAGAGAAAATAGAGTTTGTGTTAAAATATGAAGAAACTGAGTCAATAGAAGAAGCCGAATCAAAAGAAGAAGAATCTCATGCCCTAGTCTTGAGGAAATCATATCAAGAAAAAAGGCAATTGGAAAGGTATTCACTTCGTGATTGGAAATCTAGTTTTGCTTTATCTATTACTAATTATGATTCTAGAAATGTGAAGGAAGTTGTTGATTTAGAGGATAGCTATCTATGGAAGAAACCATGGTTAAAGAAATGGATGCCTTGGACAAAAACGAAGCTTTGGATCTAATTGAGTTACCACCTAGAAGAAAAGTCGTTGGTAGCAAATAGTTGTTTAAAAAGAAGTTGTATGCAAAAGGTAAAGTGGAGAAATACAAACCCCACTTAGTAGCAAAGGGATATTCCTAGGTAGAGGGAATTGATTTTGGTGAAATATTTTCTCTAGTTGCTAAATTAACTTCTATTAGATTGCTTCGTGATATTGTTGTTGCTTTTTATCTTGAAGTAGAGCAGATGGATGTGAAGACAACATTCTTACATGGGGATTTTGAAAAAGAAATCTGCATGAAACAACCAAAAGAGTTTACAGTAAAGGGAAGGAAAGAGTTGGTCTATAAGCTAAAGAAGTGTCGTTATAATCTAAAGCAATCTCCATGGGTGTGGTACCAAAATTTCGACACATACATCCTTGGATTGGAGTTTGTGAGAAGCAAGGTTAATCACTATGTATACTCCAAAGAAGTTGGTGATCACTTCATGAATAAAATATTGTATGTTGATGACATGTTGTTGATTGGAAACAACAAAGATCTCATAAAGGAGGTGAAATCACAACTATCCTCCAAATTTGACATGAAGGATCTTAGTGCTGCAAACTTCATACCAGGAATGGAGACTAAGAGAGATCATGCAAACAAGAAAATATTGTTGAATTAAAGAAAATACGTTGAGACGACACTACAAAGATTTAACATGCAGGAAAGTAAGTTGGTCAAGGTCCCTATTCCTGTAAATGTAAAATTATCTATAGATTAGTATCTCAAGACACGGGAGGAGGAACGGGATATGTCATGAGTTCCATGTCCTAGTATGATTGATAGTTTGATGTATGCAATGGTCTATACAAGACTTAACATTGCTCATGCAATGGGATTTTTGTGTAGATATATGTCAAAACTAGGGAAGGAGTATTAGACAACTATAAAGAGGGTCTAGGATATTTACATGGCACCACAGATTATGCAATATGTTACCAAGGAAGAGTTATACTAGGTTAATAAGTCGACTAAACTATGTCAATGGTGCCATGACCACTGAAATGACAAGATAATTCTAAAGTTATATCATATAATTCTAAATTTTAAATAAATATGTATAAATATTTGTTTTATTGATAACTAGATTTTACATTTAAATAGATTTTGTTTGAATTTCAATTTTAAATATTTAATTTAATATATAATTGTTAAATAGTTTTAATAAAATGTATAATTTTTTTGAAAAAATACACAAAAGATTTATAGATAATGCTAATTTATAAACATTTTACATAAACCTCTATATATATATATATATAATTTTCATGTTTCTATTATGTTAGATAGTAAATATAATTTAATTAAATTTTTTCAACTATAAATAATAGGAAACCTTGAAACCCTGATATGAATTATAAATGAATCCAATTAGAACTTATATACATAACCATAATAAATATGATTTAAAGTTTATTGATTTAATTGTTATATTTTGGCATGTTATATCAGGTTTTGATTTTGTCTCCTCATAGAGTGAAAAGTAAATTTATCCATATTTAAAAACAAAAAAAACAAAAAATAAATTTATCTAAGAAAATATAAAACAAGTGAAAAAACGTGCACTTCTTAGTTTTCGGAGGCTTAGAAACTTTTTAACAACTAAGGTGACAACAATGAATTAACTTATGGTGGACTATGCAGCCCCTGGAATCTATGCAAGTTGTAGAATCTCCACCCAAAGTACAAGCAATAAGAACAAGGAAAAGTATATGCTCCCAGTAGATCTAGTGGCATACAAGTTAAACCTTAGATATGCAATAATATTTTATAGATACTTCTAAAAAACAAAACCAAATAAAGTTCATCGTCCTATTAAAAAAAAATCTGCTAATAAGATATCTATAAACACATTTTACAACTCTACCAAAAAAAACTAATCAACAAAACTTTTAATTACAAATTGTCCAAAAAGCTAAGATGTCTTCAACCAGAAAAGAGGAAAAGAGCCATTGTCAATGGATATGCCATCAACAAATTCCTCATAAAGTATGTTGCCATCAAAAACACCATTTTTTATTAATAATCATAAAAATGGTGTTATCATTTCATAAAGATTTTTATAATACTAAAATAAATTATAATTATAATTATAAAATATTATCCTTTGTAATTATCATTTTATAAAAAAAATTATAAAGATTTTTATAAGATAAAAATAAGTTATAATTATAATTAGAGAATATTAAATTTGTATTTCTATCACAATCCTTTGTAATTAATATTCTCAATTGTTTAAAAATAAAAAAATCAAAATTGTAAAAAATCAAAACAATTTTTTTTTTCAGAGGAAAAAAGCATGTCCTTGTTATTCATTAAGAATCAAAGGGCATCTGAAGTGTCATCCCAATAAATGGCTTACATTCGAGATGAGGGATCAAGAGAGACATAAAACAGCTGCAACTTGGGAAGGTCACAACAACACACAACAAGCTGCAGACACAACGCAACAAGCTGCAATGGGGACATGGACATCATCCACATACAGATCCCATCAGTAAGGTTGCCACTCAAACCATATCTATTGTGAATACAAGTGTGTAGAACTGCAGTCTAAAAGAGTCTGCTCCAAATAAAATAATACAGGGTGCATCAAGAAGAGGAGAACATGCTCCAACACCAGACTCAAAAGAGTACAATCTTGTCGTGAGAGGCCAAATGGCCATCAAAAAATTCTGAGTAATCATCTGTTTCGGGAGCCAAAGTGAGAGCTTTTTTAGAGAGTCTATCTGCAAGCTGGTTGTATTCACGATAGATATGGCAGAAAGACAGCTCCAGAAAGCAAGATCATACCTTTCTTATATCCCTACACCAGTGATAGAGATCAGGTGGTGAAAGGGATGCTGAACCGTTTGCCCAATTTATGATGACTAAAGAGTCACCATATGTTCTGAGCTTGGGTATCCCCATCATTTGGGTTGTATGCAGAAGGGCCCAAAGCTCGATAAGTTCCGCTTTTGTGTTGGTACCGGTTCCAGTCCCCAACGCAAACTCGAAGGAATGTGTCTTGCTCAAATATAGACAAAAGCCAACCCCTCCAACACCTCTAGCCGATGCCCCATCAAAGAAGCCACAGGGATATTTAAGGACAGGACCCTGTCCCAAGGATCTGGACTTTTTAACTTTAAAGACTGATGGACAATATAGCTGTGAGAAATAAGTAATCTGATGAATGATGCTGGTGACAGGAGTAATTTTCCCTTCAAAAATAGAGGCATTTCTTGCTTTCCAAACAACCCACATGGCAAGAAAAGGGAGGTAATAGAAGGCTGATTTTTTGGAGAAATAGTCAGTCCACCTGACCAAATACGAGCTGAGATCTTCTGACTGAAGGGAAGGATAAATATTGTACTGTTCCTGAATGAGCAAGATAACATTCTTCCAAACCACACAATGGAAAAAGAGGTGATGTACACAATCAGCAGCCTTATTGCAGAGAGCATAGACCCCGGGTCCAGTCCATCCACGCTTATGGAGATTATCCCATGTTAGTATCTTGTTCTGCAGGGCCAACCAAATGAAACAGCAAATTTTCCTGGGGAGAGAACCAGCCCATAATTTTGAAAGAAAACTGCTGTCAACCTGAGGAGAAAAGGAGTGGACGATACAATCATACACCAGATTTGCAGTAACAGAGCCGTCATGCTTGTTATAATCCCATAGCAGAGTATCAAGCTGAGTATCGAGGCGAAACCCCCAATTTCCAGGCTTCTCGTGAAAGAATCCCATATCAATTTCCAGTCACCAGCAACACAGAGATCCTCGGCAGTATACCAATACCGGTGTGATCCTAGCAGGGTATTACGTGCCTGAGACAGAGAGGTAATATCCAGATCCTCCAAAAATTCCTTAAAACTGGCAGGGAATGTGATAAAGTCCTGAACCCCCATAATGGGATCGGTGCCAATAAGTACATTATTATCGCAGCCCACTTGCCAGGAAAGGCTTTTACCAAGCCACGGGAGAGTCAACAAGAAACCCTTCCAGAAGACCGATGCACCACGAATATTGAAGTGCTTGCCTCTGAGCCAAGTCTCAACAAATAACTTCTTAAGATATTTGTTGGCAACGACATCATGCCAAAGTCCATCATTTTGAAGAACCAACCAAAAGTTTTTTAATCTGAGAGCAATACTGAACCATTGCAAGTTCTTGATTCCCCATCCCCCATACGAATACGGCCAGGAGAGGCACTTCCAGTCCGACAAAAGGTATCGATTATTGTTACCAGAGGAGCCCCAGAGAAAGGCAAAAGTAAGACTTCTAAGCTTGTTCAAAATAGATACAGGAACATGAGCGAGACCAAACCAGTAAACCGAGATAGATGATAAAACAGCTTGGATAAGTATTAACCGGCCTCCCAAGGAGAGAAGTTTATGAGCCCAGTGGAAGATTTTTCTTTCAAAACGCTAAATCAACTAGTGCCAGTCACTGACTCTATACCCCAAAGGCTTGAGAAAATAGCCTAGATAATTGAATCCCGTAGATATGGGCTCCATTTTGTAAGGCAAGGCCCGGGCAATATCCAATCTGATGTCAACTTCCACATTATTGTAAAGGAAACAAGATTTATCCACACTAATGATCATCCCCGAAGCTTTACAGAATAAGCTTAATATAACTTCAAATTCCATCCAATATGATAGAGTACCTGATCCCAGAAGAATAACATCATCGACAAATAGGAGATGTGTTAGTGCAAGGGAGGGACATGTTCCCTTGCATCAACAATCAAGAGGCTAAGGCCTTCAATAACCAGAATGAAGAGCAACGAAGAGAGAGGGAAGCCCTTTCTTATGCCTCTGGTAGCAGTAAAGAATTTCGAGGGAGTACCGTTTATAAGTACAGCAAAATTAGCTGATGACAGACAGCCCATAATCCAGTTTACAACCTGAAGAGGAACCCCAATCTGAATGAGGATGAGTCGAATGAAATACCAATTAACACGATCAAAAGCCTTCATCAGATCCAATTTAAGGATGAGGGGACAGGAGTTTTTGGTCTTCACGGAATGGAGGGTCTCCTGGAGAATACCAATGGGCTCAACAATCTGGCGATTCTTTAAAAAACCATACTGTTCCTTGGAAATGTGAGTGTCTAAGAAAGGCTTAAGCCTCACTGCAATAACCTTCGAGATCAATTTGTAAAGCAGGTTACAAAGGGATATAGGCCTATAATCGGCAAAAGAAATGGACTTATCCTTCTTAGGGATCAAGGCTATTAAGGTAGAGTTAAGAGCAGGAGGAATACAACATGAAACTCTAGCACATTCCACAGCAAAAAGCAGATCTTCACCCAATAAATTAAAGAAGTGCAGATAAAATTCAACAGGCCAGCCATCCAGGCCTGGGCTACTGTCCTTTTTAAAAGTGTGGATGGCACTTTCAACTTCAGTCAGGGAAACAGGAATAGTGAGACAATGAGCATCATCCTGGGAGATCATCTTGGGGTAGAGTAAAACAACTCTCAGTTGTTCCAACAGACAGGTATGTTTGTCATCCTTAAAAATACCTGCAAAATGATCATAACCCATATCTTTAAGCGCAGCCTCATCATCAATGATATGTCCACCAACATCAGTTAGGGACCGGATGGAGTTTTGATTCCTCCTACCAGATGCAAGGGCATGGAAATATTTAGTATTTGAGTCACCATACAGAGCCCACTTAGCACGACTCTTAAGCTGCCAGGTCAGGAGGTAGTGGTCCAAAATTTTCTTCTTATCAGATCTGAGTTGAGATAAGGTCAATTGTTCCTCGTTATTAAGGATACCAAAGTTAGAGCTAGTGAGAAGGGAACAGATTTCCCTATCCAACCTATGAGAATCAACCTCCAAAAAGGAGCTTTTATCTTTGGTCCATTCCTTAACCTCCTTCTTGAGGATTCGTAGCTTTTGTGAAAGGAGGTCCAATGCAGAACCCTTGGATACAGGAGACAAACAGGACCAACGATTAGTGATCCAGGTACAAAAGTACGGGTCCAAGAGCCATGAATGGTTGAATTTAAAAGGGTAATTACAAGTCCCAATAGACTTGTTCCATTCAAAATAGATAAGGTAGTGATCTAATATGTCTACAAGTTGAGTCCAAACACGGTGGACTGAGAGCAAAGGGATCAAGGAAGAGGACACTAAGAATATATCAAGTCTCTTACTAATACCCTCATCCCCAACCCGACCATTCCTCCAAGTGGGACCTGAGCAAGGAGGAGCAACATCAGTAAGTCCCACAGAATCAAAGAACTACTTGAAATGTGAGGAGAGAGGATCAAGGATAGCACGCTTACCCCAAGTCTCAGATGCATTCAAGGTCAAATTAAGATCCCAACCCAAGATAAGATTTGGTGAGTTCAGTAACCCCCCTCTATGAACCCGTTCCCAGAAAAAAGACCCAGTCACGGTAGGGACCATAGCAATTGAGGATGTCAAATGGATCATTCATACCACGAAAAACAGCCTTCACAAGGATACTGGCAGCTGTTTCAAAAGCCCGATGCCTGACTTTATGGGGGTCCCAGGCAGTCAGGAGCCCACCCGAGAGGCCAGAAGCACTAGTGGCACAAAACTCACAATTAGGGAAGAGCTTAGAGAACGCACGAAGTGCAGGGTAAGAGCTACACATGGTCTCTTGAAGGAGTATCATGTCCGGACGAATAACAAAAAAAAGTGAACAGAGGCTGCACAGTTTGGTCTTGCCCCCCAGACCCCTAACATTAAGGGAGATGATCAACATTAAGGAACAGTGGGGGGGGGGAGAAGGTGCTCTAAGTCCCCGGAGTGAAGACCCTCTGGCAGGATCTTTAATGCGGACCGAGAGTGGGATATAAGGAGGAGAGGCCGAGGAGAGATCTCCAGGCAGGCCCTTCTTGTCCTTCTTCTTTTTTCGAACAGTCACATTCTCAAAACGAATGGAATTAAGTGGGAGAGTAGATGGGGAGGTGGGGGTATTAGCAGAGAAGATGGATAAAGTCTTATGAAGGGAGGGGTCAGAGAAAGAAGGTGAGGAAATAGGGCTATGGGGAAAGGGGGGAAGGGGCGGAGAATAGGTGGCTGATGGGAGGGGGGAAAGTCCATAAGGGAGGTAAGAGGAGGCATCTGAGGGTTTGTGGAAGCAATAGAGGGAAGACACAGAGAAGGGACAGGGGAAATTTCATAACCAATATCAGGAGAAGGAGCCAAAGGGGTAGAAATCTCTCAGGGTCACGGTCAGGTGAAGTTGATGAAAGGGTTAAGGGGGTCAGGGAAGAGCAAGGTATGTGACCAAACTCAGGGTATAGTGAGTCTACCAACGAGGATTCCAGAGGGTCACCCAAAGAGGGAGTCACCACAGAGGCCAAAATAGGAGGTCGAACCGTAGCCGATGTCTTCACCAAGGCATCAATATCGCGAAGCATAGAATCAGATACATCATCAAAAAGAGATAGGGACTGAGAGTAAATACCTTTCTGTGAGTGCTCCGGAGGAAAGGAATATATCAGAGCTCCATCATTGGGAGAGGCAGCCAGGCTGGAGTCAGCAGATGCTTGCTTGAGTGAGGGACAAGACCGCCGAAGGTGACCCGTGTCTCGACAGATGCTGCAACAAAAGGGAACGTGGAGGTAATTAAGTCTCTGCACCAAGAGACGATCTTTACATAAAATCTCCGCCTCTGCGGGCAGACCATGAGAGACATCCAGCTCGACAAGAACCCGTGAAACTCTTTTGTCGAAAGTAAGGTGAAAATCCTCATCCACAGCCACATAGCGTCCAATCGTGTTAGCTATACCTTCGAGAATGTTCACATTCCAGAGTGGGAAGGGGAGATGGGGCATTAAAACCCATAGATGGCATTTCATCACCCGCTCCTTAAGGGGATCAAAGTGTGGATGCCATCGACCCAGAACCAACGACCCAGAGCCAATACGCCACATCTTATCAAGAATGAGAGATGCATGAGCTGCGTCAAGAAAAACAAAGATAATCCATCCATTGGAAAGGAAACTAATAGTGGGGATATACGTCAATAGTGGCTTCCAGAACTCTGAAGCCCAATCAATCCATGCTTTTTTCCTAATATGCAGTATTCAAGATGCCCCACCAGAGCGCGAGTGCACAGAGAGGAAACCCGATCCATAAAAATGTCGTGACCAAGGACAAATCGAAACCGTCCATCAAGGGTTTTAATATTCCGAGCATGGCGTTTAGGACGAAAGCATGAGGAGGTCCCATGGTCATCCATGTGGTGAATCTGCGCAGTCAACCACCAACGTGTCCACGGAGACAGCCCACCACCACCGAGAGACAAGGAAAGGGACGGGAGCCCCGAAACAGCCCTGAAGCTCCAAGCCCGGAAAATACCCAAACCCAAAACCACCAAAGAGACTCAGAGAAGTACCCTACAGACCAACCGAGGACGAAAAACCATAAAGGAACAAAACCCACCAAATAAAGCAGTATCAAGGTGAAAACCACCAGAATGGCAAGAAACCCATCAGAGATCAGGAGAAAGTTCTAGAAAGTCAAGCTAAATGTACGGGAAAGGGGTAAGACAGCAGAGACAAGGAAGAAAGGACCAGACCCACGAAAATATAAAAACAGAAGTCAACCCTGCTCGTGCAGACGAAAATGGGGTAACATGAGCACACAAAGACGTGAAAAACCCATGCAAGGTGACAGACCCAAAAAGCTAAAAAACCCCAAACCCCAGACAGCAACTCATAACAACCGAGCGACTGAAAAGACGATATACTTCCCACTTATTTTGAATTGGTTGGTACTAGTCCCCCTTGTAAGGGGAGGGACTCCAATAAGTCGTTGGTTGCAAGTTCACAGGAGCCGAAAAAACCCTAATACTATCAAAACTCTGAAATAACAAGTGAGGGCAGGACGGTCACCAGAGAAGAAGTCAAGGACAAAGACAAAGGTGATGGGAAACAGTACCAGGAAATCCGAGGGCACCAGAAGGCTCAAGCATAGCGCCGCCATAACCAGGCAACCCATATCAGCCGAGAGGGCACCATCGCCACCACCAGCCAGCTTCCAAAAAATCAAAACAATTTGAATACAAAGTTATTACAATGGGAGTAATCTATTTGTTAAACGTTTTAGACTTTCAAGTGATTTTTATATCAAAATCTATTATTCTTAAAGTGTTTAAATCACATTTTTGAATGCATAAATGTATTCATGTGACTCAAATACCCAAGGACACCAAGATTATGCAAATTTAACAATTATCATATACTTTTTCAAGAATAAATCTAAAATTGTTACCTTATTATGTGAAAAAGAGCTCAGCAAAAGTTAAAAACATCATTTTGATTTCTATTAATAATTAAATCGTATTTTCTCTTATAAAACAAGGTACTAATTGCCTTAATATTTTTTTTATAATTTTTCATTTGGCATGATGGTCATCTTTAACATAAGCAATACTATTTGGACTACTTATTTTGTTGTTTTATTTTATTTTTTAAAGGTCGGAATAGTAGGTGTCACTTCTCTTAAGTTTAGTTTTATTTTTAGATTTATTTTAAATTTTAACTTTGAATTGTGAATAACTAATATATTACAATATTTATTAAAGGTGGGTATAAGTAGCTTTGTTGACAATTTCACTTGTTTTAAATATATGTGGAAAGAGAACATAATTCCATACGCTTTGTTTCTTTGTTGCATGTCGTAATTCACAAGGCATTAATGAGTTGTGAAGGCTTCAATTTAATAAATCAGTAAAAAGACGTATTTTCACCATCACTTTTGGCCATAAAGTGTTACCCATCTTCATGAATTCACCCATATACACATTGTAACCAAAAGATCAATCACAAAAACACTCATAGTAGTGTTATTGACAAAGTTCAACCCAATTATTTGGGACTTATGCAATCCAAAAACAAAAAGAGCTTAACCAAAATCTCTTAATTATACTATATAAAAACAAAAATTGTATAAATTACTGAAACTAAATTGGTTGACTAAACAAGGACAAGATTCCACCTAAATATTCCTCTAGGTGCATAACTAGCAACCTCAATTTGTTGCCCCTTCTTTCAAAATATTGTCTTCCTATGTATTTAATTCCCTAAATACATGCATGAATGAGATATTTTCAAATAGTGTAAATACCTTTTAATTTGTTCAACCAAGGGTATTAGTGAAACATTTTGATTCTATAAATCTTCTTTCATCTAGTCATTGACTAAAGATAAGTCTCCAAAACCCTGCAACTACACAACCCCTTTCTCTCTTGTCATTTTTAGAAAGCATCTCAAAGCCATCAACTCAACTAGATTGTTTGAACCGAGACCCATTCCTACCTTTAGATTAAGAAAGTTCCTATCATAAATAAAAAGTATACCCTCCAACACTGCAAAAGCCAAGAAGGCCTTATTTGGCCATAAAAAAAAACCATGTGTAGGATTTATCAATCAATGAATCACCTATTTGCTTTGGGGAGATTTCTTTTATCTCCATCATGCATCCTTGGAACTAAGCATAGACCTATGAGGACACCTAAAATGGTGGAAAACTACCTAATATCATATAGAAATGCATTATGGGTCAACGAGATGCCCCAAACTATTAGACATGGCAAGGCCCAAAAATCCTTTAACTACTTTCAAAGCAGTTTCTCAATATTTGTTCAATAGTAGAACCCACGTAGAACCATTCCAAACATTTGGAACCACTACTAATTGTTTCGTATCCTTTTAAATATGGTGTGCATAGGGACATTGAATCACTAGATGAGGTTTCTACTTCAACTTCAACTGAAGTCATAAGCCTCTAGTGTAATTGAGCATTATACATACTTGTGGCATTATTGTTTGTCCATGCCAAGGATTCCAAGTTATCCTCCAATCTAATATCCCACTTCTTTAACTCAACCACTAGCATATTCCACCTTTCTACCCATTCACCTTCTATGCCCAAATATTATGTTGATCTCCATCCTTGATTCCATAACGTACAAGTGGTAGGATCCTTTAGTATTTTTAAGTAAAAAATACATTGATCTTGCAAGTTATTTTAGTTAAGTACTTAATAATACTACTTCGCCGCACCCTAGAATAGGATCCACTCATTCTCACCTACTCTTGATTCCCTATCTTTCACACCAAATTGTTCTGTATTGTAGGATAAGCCAAAACCAACGTTTTCCATTGATTTGAGACATTTATAACACTCTTTGTAGGACTTCAAATCCAATCCAAGAGTGAACCAGACACAATGTACTTCTATTCAATCACCTTCTTCCATAAAGGTTATTTGGTTAACAAATTCCAGAGGCATTTAGCAACAAAAGATTTTCCAAACAAGTAGTTGTCTCTTAAACCCCATCCACCCATTTCCTTAGCTTAGCTATAGCTAGACACTTGGTCAAATGGATCCCTTTACTTCCACTTTTGCCTCCCTAGAAGAAATTATAACAAACTTTCCTAAACCTCTCTAAAATCCCTTTGGGAATAAATGCAAGTGAATATCAATACACAAGAATGGATTCCAAAACATACTTTACAAGCATTAATCTTCCACCTCTTGAGATCTATTTATTACACCAATGAAGAATCCTACTCTATGTCTTTTCTAATAACCATCCTCAATCCCTTTTTCCATAATCATTAGGCTTGAAAATAAAACCAAAGATACAAAACCCTCCTATAAGTCAACAGTTATAGGAAGAAATAGTGTGCTCAACTTGTGATCCAACACCTTTCATCCCATAAAAGTTGAATGAAGATTTCTAAGGATTCACCTCCACCCTAGTTGCTACATAGAAAATATATAAGATCTCTTGTATCTTACTTGTCTCCCTTTCAAAACCATTCCAAAGCAAACAAAACGTCATCTACAAATAAAAGTGTGTATGTGGAACAAAACCTATCCTTATCCCCTGAATATTGCCTACCCTTTTAGCTTCCAAAATAACCCTACTCACTCCCTTAGCCACCATGAGAAATAGCAAAGGTTATAAGGGACGCCCCTATCTCAGTCCTCTATATGGTTTAAAGAAAGCTAAGGCTGCCACATTATTCAAAATAGAAAAAGACAGAATTAACACATCATATGATCTAATTCACTACTGGGAGACTAAAACCGACAAGAAACAATATTAACTTTAAATATAACCAATTTGTTGTATCATAAGATTTTGACAAGGCCATCTTTATGGCCCTCACTAACATCTTCTTAGTCATGATAGGGTGAAGACCCTACTATCCAGTGCCAATCACCTCATGGATTTGCTTTCCTGTTGAAAACCCGAACTTCTTTAAGAATATGACTTGAAATAAATCTCTTTTTATTCTCACTCCTAATACATTTGTTATTCAGTTATAAAGACAATTACAATGGGAAATAGGCCTGGATTCAAATAAATCTCTTTTTATTCTCACTCCTAATACATTTGCTATTAAGTTATAAAGACAAGTACAATGGGAAATAGGCTTGGATTCATCAAAAGAGTTAGATTTATCTTTCTTCACGATAAGAGCTATGAATGTAGCAATAAAACTTCCTTGCATCTTACAAGAATTTTTTACCTCTTCAATTACCCTAATCAAATCCTCTTCAACCAACTCATAGAACCCAAGAAAGAATTTAATAGTCCACCCATAAGGCCTAGGCTCTTGTTTTTCTTAAAATAGGATAAAACTGATAACAATTCTTCCTTTTAGACTTCCTTAAACAAAGTCTCATATAGCCCCTTAGTAACAAACCTAGGAAAAAATGAAGCCAATTTAACCATTGTTTCTATATTCACTCACTCAAGATCCTTATACATATGTTGAAACTGTCTAACTCCAAAATCAACTATCTCTTTATGGCTTCTCACCCAAGAACCCTCCTCATTTTTCATTTACTGGATTGTATTTATCCTCTTTATGAAATAATTTTATGTTTAAATCTCGCTTCTCTAACCATAGTTCCCTGCTCTTCATCCCCCATTCATCTTCCTTGTTAGCTAGTAAACCCTATTTGATGTAAAGCAACAATCTCATCCTCTATCTTCTTCAATACCTTATCCCTAGGTATACTTTTCTACAACCCATTCCAGCACTTTTACCTTGATATTCTTCAAAGAACATGCTAACTAAACACATGTTGGAACCCCATACTTGTGTTATACCTCTTCCATTATCCGTTAATGATACCCTATAACTCCTCTGCCAACCAGCTAGTGTTGAAATTGAAAGGAATGGAGCGCTTGTTTTTATTTCCAATTGTAGAAAAATAAGATTGTTCCGAACCTTCACCAACTCTTACCCAAGTTCTAGTTCTGTCCACCAGACAAATAAGATCTTCGTGCATTAAGAATCTGTCCAACCATCTGGAAACGCCAGCCTCCCACAACCTGTTATTCCTCCATGTAGGGGAGATGTTAATTGGATCAACATCTATAAGACCAGCCCGCTCGATTTTGTCTCTAAAATCATCCCTTAATCTGTCAACCCTTGCTAAAGTTCCCCAAATATTGACCTGCTCAAGGTAAAATTCAAATCTCTACCAATAACTATGTACATTCTCTTCCTTTAAGACGAAAAAATTCCCAAAATCTTTGAATATCATCATAAGACCCATAAACAATTACAACTGGAACTACGATGCCCAAAGCTTTAACCTGCATTTTTGTGCATGACCCTGAGGCAATAGAAAAATCAATCAGCAATGAGACAATTTCTATCCAGCAATTAGTCACACAGAATTTCTGACAACATCTAAAACTACAAAATCCCAATCTTTAACACAAGATTTCAACATAATGACAATTTTATCTCTTATGATGCCCTCATCATATTTCTCAGGAATCTACTGGCTCCATAAGAGGCATCTAGCTTTTTTACAATCATTTAACCAGTTAACCTTTTCAGCTTTATAATAATTTGGTTTGATAGACAATGTTGCCACAGAATGCATCCAGACAAGTTGCTTTTCTTGAAGATTTCCAATAAAATTGTTCAACGATTGCTGAATTTGACATACCCTCTTGTATAATTTTCATCGGTTTAATATTTTTTTAATGTTCATGCACTCTGGTATGGACAGCACAAAGCAAAGGAACTACCAGTATCAACATAATAGATTATGCATTTCACAGGATCACTATAACATCAATAAGAAAGAATATTTAGAAAAAAGAGCAATAATTTAGATGTTATTTTCTCTCTATTCAGCCAAGGACTTGAGGATCCATATTAGAACAAGCAGTGACAACAGGAAATAGTAAGTGAATTACTCAACGGTTGTTCAACCTGAAAAATCTTGAGTTGCATAAAAGAAAGATCAAAATTCATATCTACAAAACAGAAATGAAAGAAAAGAAAAGCTTATTTTAATCACAAATTTTTACAGAGCTGATTTAATGTTTTAAACTGACAAGGTAGCAGTTGAATTGTTGTATCCCTATTTCTCAATCAAGTAGCCTGACCAAGTCAACCCTCTAAGCCTAGTAATTTATATT
Source organism: Pseudotsuga menziesii (assembly GCA_001517045.1). Lineage (NCBI taxonomy): Eukaryota > Viridiplantae > Streptophyta > Pinopsida > Pinales > Pinaceae > Pseudotsuga > Pseudotsuga menziesii. Next base: position 73,515 of record LPNX010952292.1, read on the forward strand.
ACACTACATGCAGCCCTGATGTTTGTCATCTATCAGAGAAAACTCAAAGGTAACACGGAGTATGCAAAAAGAAACCATTAGGCCTAACAGCTAGAAGCCCTTAGACATAGAAGATGACTGATACTCGGATAGATTTCACAGTGCCCACATAACTGTGTTTTCAAGTTTTATATTTCATCTTGATACAACTGAAAGGATACATGTAACTTGCCTTTACTAGGAGGAATACATGATTCAACAGTTCTGATCTGTTGTCATGGTTGCAGCTATCATCTAATCAGCAATACATTTGAAATTCAGATTTGAATTAAATAGATGTCTTTGGAATAGAGCACTGATGATTATACTCAGCATGATTAGTGAGAAACGAGAACATGCACTTACTTTAATCCGGACTTCCATGCTAATCTAAGAGTTAGCTTCCACCAAAACCGTTTGCCAAATTGTCTTTCTCGGTAAATTTCAATCTCTGCAAGGCAACCTCTAAAATCTGATCCTCTGAGTAATCAGTTAGATAGCCCTGTTCAACTATCAAACCTTCTTTTTCTGCTAATGATGCCACTTCCTCTTGCACCTTATCTGGACCAACATTTTTGGCATCCAGCAAGTTACAAGCAATCTCCATGCCCTTAACCCCATGTAACAGAGCCATAGCCTGTACATCAGGCAAACCTCCACCTCTTGCACTCAGTTTCTTCGCAATTCGACGCCCTGTGACCAGATCATTGGAAAGTATGGGCACATTATAATTGACCACAAAAGGGCATGCACCGACAATCACAACCCCAGTACTAGAAAGAACTTGAGATGGACCGTAGTCCGGTAACAAACTCAAGGGACCAGAAGCTAACCCTACCCATTGCCCCTCGTGGTTGGGCTTGAAATAACCCAATGCTCTTCTGATGGAATCTAAATTTCTGTTTTCATGGTGTGCTGCTCCATATAGAAAGGTTGGTACTGTAGCATGTCAAGGGCCCCTATCAGTTATGAGATTGGTGGTGATATAAGAAATTCAATGAGATTACAATTTGGCCGTTTATGCTAATATGAGATATTGAATAAAATAATGTATGGGTTGTTTATGCTATCAGCCAGGTAAATTCATCTCGGCTGATGAATATAACTAGCAGGATATACGCTACACACACTGCAATTAATCTGCAGAGAATAGTAAAATCCTTAATTGTAATTAACAATGATTTTGCAAGGAAAAAGAATGCGATACAGACCTTTAAGAGTGAGACCAATGTCAGCTGCCAGAGAGCGAGCCAGAGAGGCTACCTGATGCAGAGAAGAATCTCCCAAGGGATGGTAACATATGTGGTCAACAACTCCCAATCTGGGATGAGATCCAGAATGCCCTTCAAGATTTATTGCCTGTAATGCAGCCCTCACCATGCCCACTACTGTGTTTTGGGAAGGACAAGATGACTGTTGTTGCTGTGATGAAGAGAAAGGAAATACAATTGTGTAACCAACACGGTTGTAATCCTTGTCTTCAAATGCATTGAGGAGCGCAGCAGCGTGTGAGTGGGCTCTAGCTGCCCTTTCTACCGCCTCCAGTGCTTTGGCATTCCTGCTTTCGGACACATAAAGCTTACAGCAAGCAACCGCTGCTTGCTTCATCATAAACAATCTGGTTTTGTGAATGTATGGATGGACGCGAGCAGGAGATAAATACTTTAGAGAATCTGGCCAAAGAAAGGTTTGGGTGATCCGATTCAGACCTGCGAAATTTGGGTAAATCACGTTTAGAATTGTCATTAATCTAATTATATGTCTAAAATGTTTAAGATACAAGGCCAATTTTTTGTTACGTGTTAAGAGTACAAAGCGTCTATCCATTTCATCATCGATCCTTGCAGCTTAAATAAAACGAATAAGAAATAAGAATAGAGTAGGTAAATATTGAACAAAGCTTATCTTAGAAAAACACAATTACAATATGGAAAATTTATTGTAACAACATGTAGTATTTTAATCGACATATTTGTAAACAATTAAAAAACTTTAAGCAATTTCTCTCTACCCAAACACTATTTACACTATATCAAAATGGTCAATCGTGCAACCAATTGTCTTATATAGCTCATAAGAAATGTTTTCAAATGATTAATGCAACATTTTTTATAATGTGTAAGAAAATTTTTATGTTGGAACACTTGAAATAAAGATAAGCGTTAAGTATTATTTTTTATTTAGATACTATATATGTTAATAGAGTGATGTGACCCTTGGTTTCATATTCCAATAGGTTTCTTGGACTCTCGATGATGTTTCATATTCACATGTGACAATTAAGTGAATAATAATTATAATTTACCAAATCCACAAGGGGTTTCAAACATTCTTCCCCTTAATCCAAAGGGGTGTATGTGAGTTCAAGAATCTTATGAAAGAGAGTTGAAAACAGGAAGTGGACAACTGCCAAATGCTAAACATTTCATACAATATGAATTTGTCAGATAAGCTAGCAAAAGCTAACGTCTTCTTCTAAGTGGTAAAAAAGAAGTGCTCTCTAAATTGATGGTTTTAGGATGACCACAACTCGGTGATTTTGGATGACCACAAGCCAAAAAGGTTAGCAGAAGCAATGAAAGTTGATGTCTTCTACTAATTGACCACAAACTTTGAAAACTGGTGCTAACTCTGATTCTGGCTCAGTGGTTCCATCTGGAACTTAGCTCTAACTCATATTCAGGCTCAGCAATTCCCTCTCGAACTTGGCTCTAAGGCTCGTGGTTCCCTCTCGAACTTGTCTCTAAGGATCATGGTTCCCTCTAGAAAATGGTGGTTTAAGGACCATCACAAACTAATGTCTAGTAAATGCAGCAAAGGTCGATGTCTTCTACTAAATGGGTGGTTTTAAGTTGACCATAGATCAAAAAGATGCTTTCAGGGTGACCACAAACCAATTGGTGCTCTAGAACATGGCTCTAACTCTATCTTTTGGCTACAGCTCTTAGTCTCTCTCTAGCTTTGGGCTATGTATTTGGATGTTGGCACTAGTTCAAGCTCACTTGTTTCGGTAAATGATAGGGCTTCGAAACTTGAATTCTGAGTGGCAGTCGATGATATCCCCCCTTTCAAGTATAAGATGACAATCAAGAAAAAATTATTAGGTGTGATGGAAAAATTGCATGGATGTGTCTCCAATGGAAAGATATCTCAAAGAGGTAGGTTTGAGTGTCAAAAATAGACACAATACTTATCCAAACATCTCATAGTGGTTTGAGTACCAAAACTAGACATGAGATACCACAATCTGAACTAGCAATTACTGGAAACACATCAAGTCTTTTAAAGTTGAGACCTACAAGGGTTTTTTGCAAATCCACCCTTACACAATAAGAATCAATCTTCAAAAAATGGAGGGTGTCAGTTTTTACCAAGAATGTACCCAATGCAAATCAACTTAATTTTTCTAGACACTTGGTTAAAAACTATTGCAAGTACCAAGAATACAAGTAAACTTACAAAATCACTCTTTGCAAATTACATAGTTCAAAAAGTGAATGTTTTAGCTATGTAGAAATGTAAGTCTCTTTGATGGTGACGTAATTTGATTCCTCCAAGAAATCACTCTATCCCATTATTACACCTTATGACTTCTAGAGCATAACAACTTCAGCAAAATCTCTCTATCCCTACCCTTAGCCCATTTTCTTCTTCGCCCATTACCACCCAAAATCTGCCAATTAAAATAGATAGGTGGGAGAGAAGGGAAAACTCATGTGCCTTGGTTTGTGCTCAATATCATTATGCTTTCAAACAAAATCTCCCCATTATGGTCCATGATGGGAGAGAACTATTTCATGTTGTTCTATACCTCGATTCCCTTTTCCACGGCCTCATCCTCTCTATCCATCACTGACCATTGATCACAATTGAATTGATCATTAAACACCCTAGGCCTCCCAAATAACCTCTTGGAGGACCCTAGGCCTCCCTAGGTAAAAACTTGTTGTAAAATTCAAAAACTTGTTGTAAAAATACTAGGTCAAAAGATCAAGAGAACAAATTCAGCCACTAGTTTTCCTACAAGAAACCAAATGCCCAACAGCTCAGATCGAGGAACTGAGTAAGAAAATCTGGAAGGGAAGTGAGGGGGTGGGCATTGATGCAAGAGGATATTTGGGATGCCTAGGGATCTTATGGGACCCCACTAGGGTCAGCTTAGGGGGATTCCATGGCAGCAGATATCTCTTATATGTTGACTTTAAGGTGGTAGGATTTTTAGTAGAAGGAGTGATTACGAATGTATATGGACCTCACAATACCAGTGAAAAAAGGGACTTCATCAAGTCTCTTCTGAAATCCCGAGAGAAAATTCCCAATGCTCACTGGATATTCGGGGGCGATTTCAATATCATCACCTCTTTGGAGGAGAAAAAGGGTGGACGACACAGGATGGACGAAGAATACAAAACCTTCTGAGATATCATTGAGGAACTAGCACTGGTAGACATCATCCCATGAGAGGGATGGTTCACTTGGGATAACAAAAGGATGGGGGAGAGACACATTGCTTCACGTCTTGATCGATTCTTGGTCTCTGAATCTATCTTGGCAGTGAAATGCACTCAACTACTCTCCCAGGAGTTGGATCGAACCATTGGCCTATAGAATTAATGTGGAATGCGTTGGGATCCTAGTTCAAAAAACCCTTCAGATTCAAACAGTTCTGGCTAGAACATCCAGATTTCAATGAAAAGATCAGAACAAGGTGGGAAGAACTAGGCAAAGATGAGGGCCATAGCATGTACAAGTTCCAATAGAAATTAAAAGGGATGAAAACTAGAATAAAAAAATGGAACGGGGAAGAATTTGGAAATATCTTCGCTGATAAGAAGACCATTGAATCTCGCATTCAAGAGGTCCAATCTATTGGGATAAATGAAGGATACACTAGCAATCTGCAAATGGAATAACTCATACTCTGTTCAAAACTAGAGGAGAGGGAAAAGCAAGAGGAAATTCTATGGCGGCATAAATCCAGGAACTGGTGGCTAAAAGAAGGAGAGAGAAATACTAAAATTTTCTAGTGTTCGGTCATCCCAAATAAGATGCAAAATAAAATCTTCCCCATTAAGAATGCTAGAGAAGAATGGGTGGAAACCAAGGAAGGAATAGAGACATCCTTGAACCACTATTTTACTGAGATCATGTATGAACCAAGGCAGGACAGGAGTGATGACATTGATCAAATTACTCGGTTCACACCGTCTCTGGTCACCCATGATCAAAATGATCTCCTAATGAAACCTATAACCCTCCTTGAGGTGGAGGAGGTTGTTTTTCAGATGAAGGAAGGAACTTCCCCGGGCCCAGACGAGTTCACAGTAAACTTTTTTCGCCAATTATGGTCTCTAATCAAGATGGAACTATGGAGGATTGTGGAAGACTCTAGGGTCTCCAAACGGGCGTTGCCAACTTTCAATGCAACCTTTATCACTCTCATTCCAAAATGTGAAGGGGCTGACTCCCCGGACAAATTCAGACCCATAAGCCTATGCAACGTCATCTACAATATTATTACCAAGGTAATTGCAAATAGACTAAACCCATCCTCCTGGGACTAATCTCTCCTGAATACATAGGGTTCATGGAGGGTCGGCAGATAACAGATGATATTATTTTGGTCCATGAATTACTTCATTAAATAAAAACTCAAAAAATGTTGTTTATGATGGTGAAGTTGGACATAGCCAAAGCTTACGACAAGCTTAATTGGCAATTCGTTAGAAGTATGCTTGAAGCTTTTGGGTTTAGAAGAGATTGGGTTGATCGGATAATGAGCTTAGTGACGTCAACTTTCTTTTCCATTTTAGAAATGGAATCCCCTCCGACACTTTCAAACCATCGAGGGGGATTAGGCAAGGGGGTCCCTTATCCCCTTTCCTTTTCATTCTAATGGAGGAGGGTTTGGGAAGATCAATTGCAGCCTCAAGGGAAAGTAACGATATCATAGGCCTTAGAATTCATCTGTTGGCGACCGAACAAACACACCAACAATTTGTGAATGATACGATGCTAATGGGTCACCCTTCGGTCCAAGAAGACAGGAGGTTTAAAAAAAAATTGATGGACTTTGGCAAAGCCTCGGGGTTGGAGACTAGTGGTCATAAATATCACGTTGTATTCTTCAATATGCCTAGGATTACCAGACAAAACATCTATCGGATGCTGGGCTTTCAGGAGAGCTCCCTTCCATCCAAATATCTAGGAACACCTCTAGTGAATTCGCTGGTGAAAAAAGGCCCCTAGACGGAACTTCTCGACAATATGAAAAAATGTTTTATGAGTTGGACCATGAGGCCCCTCAATTTGGCTAGGAGATTGGTGCTAGTGAAATCTGTCCTATAGGAAATGTCGACTTATCTCCTGTCCACCTTGGCGGCCGCGAAAGCAATCCTGAAAGGGATTTTCTTTGGAGTGGAAACAATGAAAAACGGAAATGGGCCCAGCTGAATTGGCAAGAAATTTGTACCCCCAAGCACCATGGAGGTTTAGGCCTCAGAGACCCTGAAAAGGATAGTGTGGTGAGTGGTTCCAAGCTATGGTGGAGATGGGTGGCCCATGACAAAGAACCATGGGCGGAATTTTGGCATATCAAATATGCGGAGGGGTGGGACAAAAAAGAACTCATCCATTTATTAGAAGATATCCTGGGATCTCATATATGGCGAACAACTTGACGAGGGAAGAGTTTGGTCCAGGACCATAGCTTCTCGAAAGTTAGGAATGGCCAGACAGCCCGGGTTTGGGAAGATTGCTGGCAACAATTACCCCCACTCGGGCGCTGTGGGGATTTCCAACGGACAAAGGAAGCTTGTATCTCCCAAGGATTTGTCTTGGTAAGAGACATATAGAAAAATCCGACAGATTATTGGGATTTCTGAATATGGGATGACAAGGAATGGTGGAAACACTTAGGCCTAGGGGAGGAGGTGGAAAAACTGGAGGAAACCTTGGACAACCAACGGATAAGAATCATCCAGGAAGCGAGAAGCTCTGATGGGGCTATAGCCAAAAGGGTTCCTTCACAACAAAAGAATCTTACGATATCTTGATTGGAGCAGATATCCAACCTACAGACAAAAAATTGGGAAACCTATGGAAAATGAAATTGTGGCCCAAGATCACTATATTCATTTGGCTTGTGATGAGAAACAAAAAATTAATAAGTGAAAATCTCATGAAAAGAGGAATGGTAGGACCTTACCAGTGTTTCCTATGCGAGTTAGAAGACGAGACCACCAACCACCTCTTGGATACCTATAAGTTCACCTTGACCATCTGGGACCTTGGGGCAGAATTTTTTCGAAGATCTGACCGGATAAGACAACACCCATACATGACAATTATCAAATGGACCAACAATCCCTTCACAAACCCCATCTTGAACCAATTATGGGAGCTTTTTCCCCACTTTGTGCTTTGGGAACATTAGCGGGAGCGTAATTTAAGGACCTTCCAAGGGAAAATCGACTATGTTAGCAAAGTCTGGGACACCATCGCGGCCAGAATGAGAGAAACCATAAAGGTATGAGCCTAGGGATATGCGTACTGGGAAGCCAATGAGGTGGAAGCCCACATTCTGCAATCATGGGGCTTAACATGTCCATCGCAGCCAGACATAACCAGGAATAGACCGACCAGAACGATGCTCAGTGCAGTCAAATGGGAGCCTCCTCCTACGAGCGTATTCAAGCTTAATTTCGATGGTGTGTCGAAGGGAAACCATGGCTTGGAATGTTACGAGTTCATTGTGTAGGATAACAAAGGAAAGATGATGGGATTCGTCTTCGGCTTCATCGGATGGGAGAACAATAATACGGCCGAGATAGAAGGCCTCTTGCAAGGTATTGTAATGCTTAAGGAAAACTATTGGACACCAATTATCATTGAAGGTGACTCACAGGTAGTTATTCAAATGACAATTAAGCTCCAAAATGACACGCACAGTTCCAAGGTGGCGTAGTCATGGCGATTGGAAGGAAGGGTAGAGAAACTCCAGGGGGTCCTGCTCGAGGGGTTAGTGGCCAGCTTCAGTCATGTTCGACATCAAAGGAGTAAGGTGGTTGACCATCTGGAAATCTTGGGCACGGAAACGCGTCGAGCTGTCAAAACAAAAGAGTGGAGTAAGCTGATTGATGATACTAGTCGCATCAGCTACATAAACTTCACAACTCAGGACGTGCAGGGTAATCATGACACGAGTCGGGATGAACACCGAGCGAACCCAGATATCTAATCTGGGCACATGGTTTAATGGGGCACGGGTGAGTGGACATTTGAAGAGCATGTGGTATTTATTTCCGCCTCAATCCAACTCTCGAACACCATCTTTTATAGGGATTAGAAGCATGAGTGATAGCGTAGGAAAATCTGGTTTCCTGTGTGAAAGTTATGTGACCTAGACTACGGACCGTACACACGAAATCATGGTTTGTCGTGCTGAAATGATGTTTCTAATTAGGAACTTGCTATTTAGGGAGGCGGGGTGAGGGTAGTTACTACACTATACATCTGTATTATGTTGTTTCTATAACAAGAGTTTTTGGAATGAGGAGGGTGTTGTGTCCTGTGAAGTTTGTGTGCAGATGGAGTGACAAGAGTATGGATGGTCGGAAAGGGAAGGGGAATTTTTAGTTAAGAGGAGGAGTCTGGAAGGGGTTCACAAGCTCAGTGAAAGGATATGTGGGAGGAAAGGATGTATCAGCTAGAGCTCCCCAGCAAAATTCAACAGAGATTCAATGACTCAGAAAGATGGTTGTGGGATGAGTTTGACAGTGAGATTCTTTAGGAAGAATTTCAGAAGGAAGAAGAGTGGATCCTTGACCTTGGGAATTCCATAGGCAGGTCCAGTCTATATGAGAAGAGAGTGGCCCTATTATGGGTCATGAAAAACCTCGTCGGACGGGCAGCATGGGACAAGGAAGTATTGGATGAAGTGGCTGGGTGAATGGACCAATGGCGAGCAACAGTAACTGTGGATATCAACCGGCTGAACATTAAGGTGGACATGCTCCTGAAGAAGCTTGGGGTGTTGGTTCCTCCAGCTTCACTTATGGTGACGATTCTGAAATCCACGGAGGAGGGATCACGCCAGGGTGGAGTTCCAGATCTTCCTTATGTCCTGCTTTGAAGTAGTCAGGTATGACGACTTCGAGGTATGTTGTGGATCAGCATTGACATGCATGCATTATCAGATTGGATGTAAACCTATTTTTAGTAGTCTGTAGGCATCATCCTATAATAGTTAAGAAGGTCTTGTTGAAACTGTTAAATAGCAGTGTCGTGTGTTTTCATAAACTTTATGCATCTCAGTCCTATGGATATTGCTACTGTAAGGGTTTTGTGGGTGACTTTTTGGTCAAGATTTTTGTGGGAAGGGCTAGGTAGAGGCTGAGGTTCCGGCCTAGTCCGATGGATTGAGGATGTAATTTTCTAGTTTGTTGATAATATATTGAGCGACTTCTTACTTATAGAAAAGAAAAGAAAATGATATACAAATGTATTGTTTTTAATTATGCCAATTAATAAAGGCATGATAGTTTCTCTATAGCTATTGATTTGGGTCTCAATGTTTTGGAGTTGCAAATTACAACACATGCCACACATGCCTCAAATTCTTCGTGGCATTTTGGAAAGAAATAGGTGGTATAAATATTGATAAAGGTTACTTAATAATAAAATCCTTTCATACAACAATTAACTTCTAAATAAGAGTCTTGAAAGTGCATTAATTCGTTGGCAAACATTTAGTTATAACAATTTAACTATTGAAATTTCCAACGTTTTCTTCCATGTGTTTCATTGTCTAGATTTATGTGTTTAATATGTCAGCTGCAAGCATAAAACCTAGTAAATAAAAGACATTTTTCATATTAATTTGTTCAAAGGGTTTTCCATTCATTATACTCGATCCTCCATTCGATATACATCCTCATTGAATTAATGTTGTGAATATACAAATAGAACTTGTCAAGATTGATGAGTAAATTAATCAATCCTTCCTCAGTGAATGTTGTGAATATACAAATAGAACTTGTCAAGATTGATGAGTAAATTAATCAATCCTTCCTCGATGAATGGATGTTGTGAATCTACAAATAAAACTTTTCAAGGTTGATGAGTAAATTAGCAGCACTCATCTTTCATTGATAAAAATGGCTATCATATGCAAGTGAATTGGGTGAATTCATGCTTAGCGAGTATGCCAACAAAAACGACCACCATGTGTGGCTTTAATAGCACCCATTTTTCATTAATTAGAAATGACCACCATGCACCCAAACATCATTTATCAGAACCAATAATTTTGATACCCATTTCAATAGCCAACTAAGGCTTTGATCCATGTTAGGCCATAAGGTTTTTCATCTATATTAAAAAAATATTGTTGATAATTACATGGTAGGTGTACTTTGGTCCATTTTGGCGTTGTTCTTTGAAAATTGGACCACTTTGCATGGTTGGACAGTTAAGATTTTTATCCTAATTAAACACTTAGTCGAGTCAATATTATCTCGTGGCTATTTAATCTTTTCTACACACATATTCACTATTTATCAAATGCCATTCTTCAAAATTAATGAATAAACGGTAGCATGCATATATGAACATTTGGTATTTGGTATATGGCTTTCAAAAAATATACAGTATTGCTAATTAGTTTTATATTTTAAGATTAAATTCCATGTTTAAATGCATTATCATCATTATGTTTCAAATGTGGAATATGACTTACAGATCATTTTTATTTTTCAAATAATATAATTTTGTGTTTATGTATACATTATTTTCATTATGGAGTAAGTTAATAAGTAGATAAATTCAACTTCTTTTCACTACAAATTTTTACTCAAATTTAGTAGAAATTTTGTCTCAAATTATAATTTCATCTAATTGACAGAAACTTGACCATGGAACCTCATCCTTAGGTATTTTGGGTCATTTCGGTAAAAACAATGGATCAAGACAAAACTTTACCTTGCAAAAAAAGTTGAGCTTGTCTACTTATTAACTCACTCTTTTCATAATAGTGTTTCAAAGGCTTTATAATACATTAATGAAATCAATGTTGGAACCATAGTGGCCATGATAAATCTATACTCCTTCAAGTGTGAGATTTATTTATTATAAAAGCATCTCTTCATGCATTGACAATTCTAGGTGTTCACCACACAACAAGTACATTTGAAATGGTTATAGTATATATTGGTTTGATGTTTGGTTACAAGTATATATTGGTTGGGTTGTGATTTAGTATCTTATTACCTTGTTATATTTCATTGTGAATGTTATGTGATGATGATTTGAGAATTAAATCACACCAATCCATTGGATCCATGTGTCCATCCTTGGCATCCACCTCATCATTCATTGTGATTTTCCAAGTTATACATACCTACCTGTTGGATGTGGTTAATGTCATCATTGAGATGGTTGAAGATTACTATTGATTCCATGCTTGCATATTGTGGAGCTTCCTTAAAGGTGCAACGTTCAAGGGGATTTCAATGGATGCTGCAAAGAGGAAGGTGAATGTGTGAAATACATAATGGGAGTGGGGATGACACCTGTGAGATATTGTTGGGAAGACCATGGCCACCTCATATTTGAACAATGATAAATGCCACCATGACAAATCCAAATTTAAGTTCACCCCTCTCAATCAAGATGAAGATGACAACAGAAGAAAGAAAGAGAGGCTTTATCATATGTACACAAGTTCTCTTCAAGTGGGTCGAATCATGGATTGTATGTCAATGCATGGGAAGAACAATGTCGAATTTATAAAGCTTCTCGTGACCACTAACAAAAATACATAATTGCAATAGATGATATCCATTGTTCTCTTAACCTATTGAATTACAAGAATAAGAAGAAGTAACCACTATCATAACCTGACAAGCTTGATAAGAGTGAGTCAAAGAAAACACAAAGTGTCATGCTCCAAGGTTTTGAACTTCATCGATGACCTATATGTGTGTTATAGAAGTGAGAGATTGTTTATGTTTGCCACCAACCACATCCATAGGCTCAACCCTGAGCTTCTCCAATCTTGTTAGATGGACAAACGTATTCTTCTTTCCTTTTACAATTTTGGTTCATTTAGGCACCATTTAGGACACTTGCCTACAATTACCTTCACATTGAAAACAATGACCATGAATTGTTCTCATAGATCATATCACCATCCCATTTGACCACTTTGATCTCGTCGACTATGAAAGTATGAATTCCAAACATGATACAATCTTGAAGTAGGTGTAATCCCTAGTTATCCCTTCTAGCATCCTCTCAATAAAATGAGCACTAATTAGAAAGGTATGATTAGAGACAAGGGTAAACATTGGTTACTCTTTCCATGGAAATAGAACATCAATCCATTTCCCACAATGCAGGGATTATAGTACAACACCTCATTTCCTTCATGGTTAGATTCGATTTGTAATACAAAATACACAAATTTGGAATCAAAGCGGGATTATTATCTACAAACCATTAGTGCAGTAGGGATCATGACATGATGACTATGATTTAAACAACCACCTACTTTTGCAAGTTGCTTCACACTTTGGGCCACAATCCATGAAACACAACTGAGTGGTCGAATCTCTTTTTTTTAGAGATGGGCACTCCTTAGGGCATACAAGAATACTTTCATAACATCTTGAACCACTTCCCTCATAATACATCATGGTAGTTCCCTTCCCCTAGGCCACTCCAAATGGTTGAGCAAGAGATGTAGTAACCATTACAAACAATGCAATGGCCTAGGTCATCACATTGTACCAATCCATCAAAGCCCTTTTCCCATCCTCTGTCGTTCCCCTCGCCATCTATTGTGTTATGCCATGTTATACATGCTTGTTAAATTTACAGCATCACGAGTCATTCTCCAAGCCAATATTGTGTGCCAGGATTGGGCCCCATGTGTTGAGGTAGGGAACCTGAGTTGGACATAGGAAATTGGAGTAAATTCTTGGGTTGGACTCAAGAATGACTAAGCCTTTAGTATAAATATTATTCCTCATGTGTTGAGGTGAATACTTTAATATGTCAAAGTGATGATGTTGTAAATTCTTTTTGGAAAAGGCTAATGATTTGTGTGTCAAGTCAGATCCTCATGTGTTGAGGTGGACCTCCAGTGTAGAGATGATGCTTTGCATATCGAAGCATTAATGTTGTGTGATGTATTGCTAATCGTGATCTCTGGATGCTATTAAGTATCCTATAGAGAGTGGCCACGTCTAGAGTGAATTACTTTAGCATATGATCACTTGGAACGAGAGTAATATAATATGCTCACAACATCTGACAAATCTTCTTAGTCTACTCTGATATGATAGATAAATTAAAATTAGCACATATTGACCATGCAGATAAGATAAAGATAAAATGCATAGAGAACAAAGAGAATTCAAATTGCTCGTGAGAATACTTCAATTGACTAAAGAGAACTTGATTTGTTAAGCTTCAGTTCAATTAAACAATGTATGGCTCAGTTAATTAAAGGAGAACTCATAGTGGTCACTTCATTAAATCAATCAGCATGATTTCAATTAAGAATAGTGAATTAAAGTGTTAATAAGAAGAACTAGTTAACTAAAGTGTTTTGCATGGAGACACCTTAGTTAAACTAAAAGAAGGCACTTTAGTTAAACTAAAATATGACACTTAAGTTATGATACTTGAGTTAAACACTTGCATGATGACACTTGAGTTAGCAACCTAACTAAGCAATTTTACATCCAGTTAGAAGGTGAGTTCATCTTGAAGTCAATGGAGCATGATTTAACGTCAAAGAGGAAATACATTGTGCACTGTGTATGCAAGATTGAAGAAACCGAGGTGCAGAACAATTCTCCAAGAAGAGCATTCACTATAGTTTGCATGGGATCCTAATTCCCCATGCAGTGATTCACTACTTCTTTCATGAGACTGATTTTGGCAAGTTATTAATGTGTTGGACACTTTGCAAAGTTCATCTGATTGATCTCTCTTCTCTATTGCTCAATATTTACACCTAGGGTGTTTATTCTCTCTTATCTTGCATTGAAATGCCAAAAGCAATCTGTTGTTGTAAAATACATTCTTTGGTATCTATCATTATTATATTAAGAATATTTTTTGTGTTTTTTCATCCTCATTATTTTAAGGTTTTCCCCAAGGTACTTCATGTTATGGTTGAATGTTTATGTTTATGAATGGTTCATTGATTTCAAGTATTTAGTATTTCCACACTTAAAGAATTAAAGATCAAATCTCAAACAAAATTCAACAATGTCTACCCAATTTGATGTGGTTGATGTCATCATTAGGATGCTCCACATTGGTCATCCACTCCTTGCCTGTTGTTGTTGAGCTTCCTAGAAGGTGCATTGTTCAAGAAGACAGTAGTGGACATTATAAAGAAAAAGGTAGGCACATGGAAATTTCTAATCATGGTGGGGATGGCACCTACGAGACACTGTTGGGAATACCATGGCCATCATAGGATTTAAATGATGATAACGGATTCCATACCAATTCCAAGCCTAATTCTACCTCTCTCAATAAATATGAGGATGAAAATATAAGAGTGAAAGAGAGGCTTTATCATATGCTCATAGATCTTCTTCGAGTGGGTGATTTCCACCTCCCTAGCATTGTGAATCCTTCTCAATTAGAGGTCGAGCTTGCATTGAACTAATAAATATTAAAAGGCCACCATGTGTTGGTCACACATAAACACAAATGAAGGGAAGTGCAAGAAGAAGGGAAAAGGAAAGGAACAATAATTTAACATTTCAACTCGATCTTTAATTTTAATGACTTATACTAATGACTAATCAATGGATTAAGAAAGACATAGAGTTTAGGTACCTAAATCAATGCCCTTTATTTCAATGAGATAACTAAGAATATTCCAAAGTGCACCCATCCCATCCATTCATTCTAGAGTCACCATTATAAGAGGCATTAATGTGGTGGACTCATTGTAGAAACACTTAATGATGTAACTGCTAATGCAAAATATGTACTCACAAAGTCACTAAGAAACATACTTTTTTTGGATGCATGGCCATGGTTATTTTAGCAGAATGACTAAGTGAAAATTCCATCCACATGTCATATCATCTATCTAAAATTAACATTCGATTGTCAGAATAATGAAACTTCCTCTAGCTATATATCTATCATTTATCTTTTGGGTTTTATTATATGTGAAACTCTAAGTTGGGGGGCAAGAGGAAGTATGGAAGGGAGCTCGGGAGTAGAAGAAGAAGAGGATGGCGACATGGTGGGGACTTGAACATGAGATGCCCCACTTCTAGTATGCAAAGGAATGTAGTTCCATGGGAACGAGACTACAAGGTCATGGGGTGTCTCGTTCTCTGTCAGTGATGTTGCAACATCTACCCATTATGTCATTCTAATATTAGATTTAAGAAACCCCTAAAACCTTCTTGACATTCATTCTTGTTCTTGTATATTTTTACAAAGAACCTTCCCCATATAGCCTAATTGGGATCTAAAAATATAATGTATAGCCTAGTCACTATGATGCCAACTTACTATCTCTACTGCAAATCAATTCCTCCTCCTCCTTCAAACAAAAATAATGGTAATCTTGCAACAAGGCTTTGCCATTTATTTGCAAGTATCTAATTCATTGTCAGAGCGAGTGTGCTTGTAATATACCTAAATAAGTATATTACTATTATTATTAATTAATTAACAATTAGGTTAATTAGTATTAATGGTCAAAGGTCGCCTCTTTTCAAGGTCCAACCATTCATAGGTTAGCTTCCATATATAATGTAAGCCAGTCAACGTAATAAATTATCATTTCAATAATAAATAAATAAATAAATAAATATATAT
>LPNX010952292.1:90512-189857 GCA_001517045.1 Pseudotsuga menziesii
TAGAGAGAGAGTTAAGAGACACAACGGACATAAAAGAGAGACAGAGGAACTCAGGGTGAGAAAAGAGAAGTTGAAGCTCAAGCTTCTGTTTAATCGAAGAGTCGAAGCTCTGTAAAATGATCAGTCGGTGGACCGACAAGTCTGGACCGACAAGTTTGTAATACTTTGTTATTTCTGCATAGTTAAATATATGAAATAATTTATGGTTGAATGCATGATTATTTGGCCACACATATTTCCAGATTTGCTTGGGTAAATGTCTTTTACAATTACTGTTAAATGAAAGATCAAAGAACCCATAAATTTCTCACCGCGTGAAAGTTCCAGGGTTTTACGGCACATTGGTCGACTCAAGTCTTCCTACATATTTGGGTATATGTTTTTATAAGTTCTTTGGATTTGTTAATGTGTCCATTTTACTTCATCTTACTCACAGGTGAAAAGCATTTGTAATTTCTTAGGTCTCTTAGACTAAGAAAAATACTCTGTAGATTTTGACCAAAGTGAACCAACAAGGTCGGTTGTGTGAGCAGACTTGAGAGGTCGGTTGAGTCAGCCGACTTGAGTGGTCGAAGAGGTGAGCCGACTTGAGAAGTCAAAGAAGTCAACCGACTTAGAACCGACAAGTAAGTCGAAGTAAACTAGTCGGGTAGAAAGTCCGACCAAAGTTGATAGACTTGTCTGGTTGGGAGATAGACAAGTTTCACCCGACAAGTGAAAAAGAAAAAGAGGTTGGTGTGAAAAAGTTAAAATTAAATTTTAATATTAACTAAGCGGTAAACTCAAGTTTAGTCGACTTGGTTTTAGCTAACTGGTATCAGAGCAAGGTTTATATCAGCCCAAGATTTAGGAAAGAAATCTTGTCTTAAAAGGTGGAAATTAATTTTCTAAGGAAAGTTAATTAAAAATTAAAATGGCTTCCACTTCTGGTTCATTACAAACTCCAATTTTTACAGGAAAGAATTATGAATATTGGTCTTTAACAATGAAGGCTTTATTCAGAGGTCAACATGTCTGGGAGATAGTCCAGCATGGTTATGCAAAACCAGCAAACATGATAGCATATAACAATCTCACACAAGCTGAGAAAGATGTTTTGAGAGAACAGAGGAAGAAAAATGGAAAAGCTCTGTTCTACATACATCAAGCTATGCATGAGAGCATACTCCCAAGAATAGCAGCAAAAACTAATGCTAAGCAAGCATGGGATACACGGGAGACTGTCTATCAAGGTTTGGATAAGGTAAAGACATCCAAGTTGCAGATTCTTAGAAGAGATTTTGAATCTCTGTCCATGAAAGATTCAGAGAATGTAGACACATTCTACACCAAAGTTGTTGGGTTGATAAACCAACTGAAATTTCATGGAGAAGCCATAGAAGACCAAAGGGTTGTTGAAAAAATTCTCAGAAGTCTTCCCCCAAGATTTGAAAATTTGGTTGTGACCTTAGAGGAACACATCGACATGACGACATTTACCATTGATGAGTTGCAAGCTTCACTCATCAATCATGAACACAGACTCAGCAGAACACGGACATCATTGGAAGGTGCATTCACAGCACAGTCATCCATAAGTTGTGGTAGAGGTAGGGGGAGAAACAACTTCAGAGGCAGAGGAAGAAGCTCTTCAAGAGGAGGACGAGGCAGAAGTTCTACAAATGTCGGTGGCAGAGGAGATAACCAGAACCCAAGTCAGCCAAGTGGCCAGAGGTTTGATAAATCAAAAATTCAATGTCATTACTGTAAGAAATTTGGTCATTATGCATATGAATGCAAGAAGAAACAATATGACCAAGGAAGGCAAAGCCCAAGTCAATCAACCAACACCAACACTTCGACAAGTGCAATGTTAATGGCATCAACATCTCCACTTGAATGCAATGTTGTTCAAGAAAGTCCACATGACATATGGTACTTAGATTCAGGCTACAACAACCACATGACTGGTAATTTAAATTTGTTTTCCAGTCTAGATAATTTAATTAAAACTGATGTTACACTTGGAAACAATGTCCAAGTTACTGTTTTAGGAAAAGGCACTGTTGATATTCTAACCAAACAGGGGGAGAGTAAGTATATCCCTGATGTCTATCATGTCGAAGGTCTGAAACATAATTTGTTAAGCATTGGACAGTTGTTACAAAAAGGATACAGAGTCTACATGGAAGATGATCACTGTGTGATTAAAGACAAACGTCCAAGCGACCAACTGATAGCAAAAGTGCCAATGACAAGCAACCACTTGTTTCCATTGAGGATAGTTCCCGACATGAAAGGGAAGACAAAGATAGGAACTACATTCAAGGCAGAAAGTGAAGAAACAGTCGAGCTCCTCGACAAGAGAGAAAATTGCAGCGCTAATTTGTAAGCTGTATTTCAGACAAAAGTTCAAGATGAATCCTAGTTGTGGCATTTCAGATTTGGACATCTGAATTTTGGTGGGCTGAAGCTACTACACACAAAGAATATGGTGAAGGGATTACCATTGATCGACAGACTAGAGAGGGTTTGTGAAGGTTGCATTTTTGGCAAGCAGCACAGAGAGACTTTTCTAGTCGAAAAGTCCTATAGAGCACACACACCACTTGAAATTGTGCACTCTGATATTTGTGGTCCAATGCAGACATCATCCATTGGTGGCTGCAAGTATTTTCTAACTTTTATTGATGACTACTCAAGAAAAACATGGGTATATTTTTTGAAACATAAATCTGATGCATTTAGTTATTTTTAGAGTTTAAGGCACTCGTGGAGAACCAGAGTGGACACCGCATCAAGATCTTAAGGACCGACAGAGGAGGTGAATATGTTTCAAATGAATTTCTAAATTTTTCCAAGACCCATGGCATACAAAAACAATTCACTGCATGGTATACACTTCAGCAGAACGGTATTGCCAAAAGAAAGAACAGAACCATCATGGAGATGGCACGCAGCATGTTGGCAGCCAAGCATTTTCCAAATGAATATTGGGGTGAAGCAATCGCAACTACCATATACATCATGAACCGGTGTCCAACAAAGAGTGTGAAGAACAAATTTCCCCAAGAAGCATGGATAGGTATGAATCATAGTGTTTCTCATTTAAAAGTTTTTGGTTGTGTTGCATATGCTCATATTCCAGATGAGCTGAGAAGGAAGCTACACAAGAAGGGACATAAATGTATTTTTGTCGGCTATTTAGAAGACACAAAAGCATACAAGTTGTATGATCTTGTTGCAAGGAAAGTGATAATCAGTCGAGATGTTCAATTTGTTGAGAACGAATCATGGGATGGAACTGTCGACATAAATGTCAAGATTGTGTCAAATGTCGACAATGATAATATGGAAGAGGAAGTGGTTCAAATACCACATGTAAGTCAACCGGTCGCAGCACCGTCGACTCCCATGACACCACGACATGGTTCAGCACAAGGACCATCGACACAAGTAGCAGCTCAAGCTACACCGACAAGTACACCAAGAGGACAACAAACTCCCTCAAACATTTCGTCGAGGTTGACATCAACAGAACTGGTGAAGACAAGAAGTTTGCGAGAGATATATGATGCTGGTACACCAAATTCATTCTCTCTCTTTGCATTATTTTCCCCTATATATGATCCACTAACGTTTGAAGAAGCTGTTGAAGAAGAAGAATGGGCACAAGCCATGGATGAAGAAATAGAATGCATTGAGAAGAACCAGACGTGGGAACTGGTTGATGTACCAAAAGACAAAGATGTAATCAGTGTCAAATGGATTTACAAGACAAAGCAAGATGCTGATGGGAATGTGCAGAAGCACAAAGCAAGATGGTAGCAAAAAGGTTCACACAACAACCCGGCATCGACTTCAATGAAACGTTTGCACCAGTTACACTCATGGATACAGTCATAACAGTTTTGGCCATTGCGGCACAAAACAAATGGCATGTTCATCAAATGGATGTCAAATCGGCATTCTTAAATGGCTATCTAGAAGAGGAAGTATATGTGGAACAACCACAAGGGTATGAAGTTTCAGGTCAAGAACATAAAGTGTACAGGTTGAAAAAGGCATTATATGGTTTGAAGCAAGCTCCTAGAGCTTGGTATAGTCGAATTGATTTCTATCTCACTGAAAATGGATTTCATAGAAGTGAAAGTGAACCAACTTTGTACACCAAAGTCGATGAGCAAGGTAAGATGTTAATTGTTTGTCTGTATGTAGATGATTTAATATTTATTGGTAATTATGGCATATGAGATTTTAAAGCAGTCATGGAAAGTGAATTTGAAATGACTGATCTAGGGCTTATGAAGTTTTTTCTGGGCATTGAAGTTCAACAGTTTGAAAGTGGTATTTTTATATCACAGTCTAAATATGCAAGTGAATTTTTAAAAAGGTTTAATATGTCTAATTGCAAGACAGCCCCAACACCAGGCTTGTTGGCAGCCTTATGTATTTGACAGCGACAAGACCAGACATTATGTATGGAGTAAGTCTGATTTCAAAATTCATGGAGTCACCAAAAGACTCACATTGGCAAGTAGGTAAAAGAATTCTTAGGTATGTAAGTGGCACAAAAGACCTTGGCATTCTGTATTCAACCTCAGAAAATTTTAAACTTATTGGTTATACTGACAATGACAATGGAGGCAGCATAGATGACAGGAAAAGCACATTTGGGTACACATTTCATTTTGGTACAGGTGTTATTTCATGGGCTTCAAAGAAATAGCCCATTGTAACTTTGTCTTCAGCTGAAGCAGAGTATGTTGCAGTGACAAGTGTTGCATGTCAAGCTGTCTGGATGAAAAGAGTCTTAAAAGACTTGTCACAGAACCATCAAGAACCGACAACCATCTTCTGCGACAACAATTCAGCCATAGCATTATCAAAGAATCATGTATTTCACAAGAGAACCAAGCATATTGACAGAAGGTTTCATTTTATAAGAGAGTTGGTGAACGACAAGAAAATTTGCTTGGAATTTTGCAGGTCTGAAGACCAACTTGCAGACATCTTTACAAAGCCATTGGCAAAGGACATATTCCAGTATTTGCTTAGTTATCTTGGAATGACAAGTTCTCCATAGTGAACTCTGTCATAAACAAAGCATGTCTAAGCTCTGAAACATTTTGTAAATTTTGTTTTTTAAAATCCTCATCTGCTTATAATTAAGGGGGAGTGTTGGAAAAATGTAATTACTCGCAGATCCGTACCTGACTCTCAGCCGGCTCTGTCAGAGTCTGTACCAGTCAAGATCTTGTCGATCAGTCTGACAAGAGGGAAGAGTCCACAATTCGGCAATGTAAACCAGTCAAATTTATTTATGAAGCTAAGTTGTTAGGTAGATAGTTATTACCGTCTTTAATGGTGAGTCAGTCGACCCATGTAGAAGCAATCTTCAGGTTGCCTATAAATAGAAGAAGCAAATTGTAAATTAGGTTAGAGAGAGAGTCAAGAGACACAAAGGACACAAAAGAGAGATAGAGGAACTCAGGGTGAGAAAAGAGAAGTTGAAGCTCAAGCTTCTGTTTAATCGAAGAGTCGAAGCTCTGTAAAAGGATCAGTCGGTGGACCGACATGTCTCGACCAACAATTCTAGACCGACAAGTTTGTAATACTTTGTTATTTCCGCATAGTTAAATATATGAAATAGTTTATGGTTGAATGCATGATTATTTGGCCGCACATATTTGTAGATTTACTTGGGTAAATGTCTTTTGCAATTACTATTAAGTGAAAGATCAAAGAACCCATAAATTTCTCATAGCCTGAAAGTTCCAGTGTTTTACGACACATTGGTCGACTCAAGTCTTCCTACATATTTGGGTATATGTTTTTATAAGTTCCAGTTTTACTTGGATAAATGTCTTTTACAATTATTGTTAAGTGAAAGAACAAAAGAACCCATAAATTTCTCACCACCTGAAAGTTCCAGGGTTTTACGACACATTGGTAGACCCAAGTCTTCCTACATATTTGGGTATATGTTTTTATAAGTTCTTAGGATTTGTTAATGTGTCCATTTTACTTCATCTTACTCACAGGTGAAAAGCATTTGTAATTTCTCAAGTCTCTTAGACTAAGAAAAATACTTTGTAGATTTCGACCAAAGTGAACAGACAAGGTCGGTTGTGTGAGCCGACTTGAGAGGTCGGTTGAGTTAGCCGACTGAGGTCAGCGAACTTGAGTGGTCGAAGAGGTGAGCCGACTTGAAAAGTCAAAGAAGTCAACCGACTTAGCGGGTAGAAAGTCCGACCAAAGTTGATAGATTTGTTGCCTCTTCTTTCGCTGCACATTTCCATCTTCCACTCCCTTTTCCAGTTACTTCCTTTTCCAATTACTTCATTCCGCGTGTTTCCCATATACCTCACGCTTCATACACACACACCCATCCCAAACGATCCATACCACAAATCCTCCATTTCCAAAACCCTCCCTGCAACTCCATTTTCATTCTAGGCTGCTCACACCCTTCCACTCCTTGCAACTCCATTTTCATTCTGGGCCTCACATCCTTCCACTCCTTCCACCTGCACGCCCTTCTACTCCTTCCACGCGTTCCCTTCCGACTCCATGCTCCTTCACGCTGCAGTCCCTTACCCTCGCCCCATTCCATTCCAATTCACTTCCCCCTCACTACTCACCACCTGCATCTCCACCTCCATTGACGCTGCTCCATTTCTATAGAACTCCCACCCTCTCCACCGTTCCACTCACCATTCCTCCCTGCGCTACACACCTCCTGTACCTGCGTATCCATTGTCCCATCTACGTTGTGCTTCTACGTTATCCTCTCCAACCACTCGTTGCCAACCCAGTCTCATGTGCTCACGCCTAACTCACCCCACTCTCTGTCAATGCCATCACTCGCGAGTCGCACTACCTTCACCGCTATCTCCTTCGTCCTCCAACTCACCCCACGCGCTCCTCGCGTCCATTTCCATTCCCTTGTGGCTGCTACACTCCCTCCAGCTTATCTCCACATCTCATTCTTCACAACACCTCTGCGAGCACCAACGCCCTCTTAAACCCACACGCGCCCACTCATCTCCTCCTCTAGTCTACCCTTCCTCCCCCACCTTCTCCCTTCTCGCCGCTTGCTCTATGGTCACGCTCACTGCACTGCCAGATCCACACTGCCTGCTTCGCTCAGTCTCCGTTGCTTCCCCGCCTTTCCATTCTTTTCTCCAGCTCAGCCTCCACATCCCTTCACGCGCTAGCCTCTAGCTCCTCCTAATCGCTCATCCTTCCACTCCCTCATCCATTCTGCACTCCCTTGTCCATTCACGCTCCCTCATCGTTGCCTGCCCATTTGCGTAGCTCCTCATACACCCACGCTCCCATTGCTGCTCAGCCATAATCTATCCTCATTGCCAATAACAAGGGCTTCAATCCCAGAAAAATCCACCATTTTTCAACTACAATATAAAATATAATAATAACATTATTATTTAATAATATTATTATTATAATATTTATTTTAAAATATATAAAATTTCAAAAAAAACTATATATTAAAACATATATAGTTTATAAAAACAATAGTAATAATAATAATATTAATTAATTAATTAATTATTATTATTATATAAAAAAAATTGAAAACTTTGTGTAAGACAAAATGGTCTTCAATGAAGTTGTTTATGGGTTTTTCAAACCAAAAAAACTATTGCAACAAGTCAAAAAGGATTTTAAATTGGAGATTAAAGAAATAAAACCCACAGAGCTTGAAACGAAAATATCTGATATCGACGTAGCGACACAAGTTCTGCATAAAGATATAAAAGACTTAGTTAAAGAACTGAAAATGCTGATGATACAATGACCAGAAGAAGAACCTAAGAAGCATGCAGACAAATAAAAACTAGAAGCACACCATTCTTACCCTTCAAGAGAGTTGAAAGAGAAAGATGTTGTAGCATATCACATTTCAAGCAAGGGAATGCAAGCTGCTATGGCACCTAAGATAGCAGAAGAGGTTACGTCCTCAGGATTTCCAAATAAAGAGATGGAAATTGATTTTGCACCCACGATAGAAGAAAATGGAATCAGGGAAGAAGTTGTTGCAACTTCCGAGTGCTCAAGTTGAATAGAGCTCGCATTTGGATCAACACTCATGTTAGAAGAAGGGATTCCTATCATAAAGGAACAAGCTATGTCAACTCCCAAGTTCTCAACTCAAGGAGAGCTAGGGTCTGCATCAACTCATGACAAAAGAAGGGACTACGACCAGAAAAGAAGAAAATGTTACGACTTCCCAGTTCTTAAGTCAAGAAGTGTTAGGATCTACACCCTCGACAAAAAAAGTAACTGTGACTCTTGAGTTACTAAGTCAAGAGGAACAAGGAACTACTACGAATCCTACATATTCAAATAGGGATGAATATTATATCGCTACTACCCCCAGGAAGGAAAAGAAGTCGGTCCGACCAACTCCTTATACCCCTCCTCACAAATTATCCATACCACCAAACACCAAGTGGGATAAGAAAAGACGTCCCAACTACAAACCTTAAAATGCGATACTTAGTAAAAAGTATGCATGCCTCCAGAAGTTCGTTGTGGCTTCCTAGAAGGTAGGGAAGCAAGGCACATTAATACGCCAGTTCCAGAACAATGACTTGTTAAGAAAGACAATACAAGAACAATGAAACAGAAGAAGTAGAAGACACGAATATGAAAGATCAAAATGATATTGACAATCACAATGTCAATACCAATTGTAAGGAAAATGATGTTGTCGTAGAAGTCAATGAAGTCAATAAAGTTAATGTTCACAACAATTATGAGAGAATTGAAATTATAGAAGAATGCAATGATAAAAATAAAAGTGTTAAAGATGACCTTAATCATGATAACATAGAAAAACAAAAACCAGAGGATGGTGCGACAAATGATGAGATGAACATTCTATTAATAGTCACAACTCAAGATGTTCTAGAATTTCAACAGGTTCTCAAAGAACAAATAAATACAAGCTTGTTAGACAAGGAAGTAAGTACGTTATTAGTAGTTGCCACTACATATAAGAAAACTATATCAAAGCATGCATAAATATCAAAAATCTACATCAAAATAGAAGGTCAAAAGAACACCATTGGATTAGAAGCTCAGAACAATACTCCATATGGCTCTTATGCGTTCATCTACATAATCATATGCAAGAAAAGATTTGAATGGAAATGCGACCAAATATTTCAAGAACTACTAAACTATGTTACCATTATTTGTGGCAAGAATTCCAATTGCAGTACGCTCATAAAAAGATTCGTGGACGAATCTTTTCAGAGCAAGATGACTTGTAATATACCTAAATAAGTATATTACTATTATTATTAATTAATTAAGCGAGGGTTGAGCCATTGAATGTGGTTGGTGGGGGTGAACATGAGATACCTCTCACTTTTGAAACATGGTTACACACCATCGATAAAGTTCAAAATCATAAAGAATGTCACTCTATTATATGTTATGATTTCCTCTTATCAAGCTTGTTGGGTTGACGATGGTTGTTGCTTCTTCTTCTTATTGTATCTGAGAGTTTAAGAGAACAATGAATATCTTCTATCATGACTATGGAATTTTTTGTAGTGGTGACAAGAAGCTTTTTGAGTTGGAAATTGTTCTTACCACATGTTGAAATATAATTTGTGATTCATTCATGTTGATTGACATTTTGAAAATACATATGCAAACACTGTAATATACCCAAAGTATGTTACAGTTTAGTAGGGCCTTACATTAATAAACACTGAAATTGTAAGGCCCCACTAAATCTAATAACACAGTTTACTAGGGCCTTACGATTCCAGTGTTTATTAATTTAATTTTAATTTTAATTTATAAGTGTTATTAGATTTTGGTTTATATATATATATGATTATATATAATGTAATTACATTTTATTTTCAAATTTAAATTATTTCTATTAATATTTTTTAAATAAGAAAAAGTTTAATTGCGACAGTGAAATGAAGTAGTTTTAACTTTTTTTTAATTATATTTTGTAATTTTTTGTCATATTATGATTTTTCTTACTTAAATTATATTTCATTCTTAAATATTTTTATTGTATTTAACAATTTTCTTAATTTTAATTAAATGTTTAAAAATATGATTAAAAAATCCAAATTATAACATGTTTAAATCCAAACCCAATTTTTTTTTCAATATTTTCTTCTTAGTTTGTAAATTTAAATGATGTGAATTTGATTGTTTTATGAAGCATTATATGGAAAGAGTATAGGTAAATTTGCTTTTAAAATTATGATCAAAATTTGTTATTATCTTCTATCAACGATTCCACTGGCCTATGAGAAGTGATCCTAAGCCTTGGGAGTGCCACTAATACATTTAAAAAAGTATCCTTTGATTCGTTCTGGAAATGAATCTTCATGCACTCTGTCATGGACAGCACAAAGAAATGGAACTACCAGCATTAACATAATAGATTATGCATTTTATACAATCACTGTATCGTCTCTTATAAGGAACTGTGGAATAAAGAAATTAATATAGATATTTTTTTTCTTTACTGAGCCAGCTGGCTCAACCTAAGGAGCCATGTGACTTGGAGAATCATTTTTAACGTCTATGCAGTCTGTCGTACACAGCACAAAGAAAAGAAACTGCCAACATTAAATAATAGATTATGCAGTTTATATAATCTTCTTGGATTAAAGTACATTAAATTAGATTTTTTTTCTCTCTATTTTGTCAGCAACCTAAGGAGCCATGTGACTTGGAGAATCATTTTAATGGAAAAATGTGTCTTGCACTCTGTCTGAGACAACACAAAGAAAAGAGCTACCAGCCTTAACATAATAGATTATGCATTTTATATAATCACAGTATCATCTATGATAAGGAACTTTGGAATAAAGAACATTAATTTAGAGGTTTTTTCTGCCTGCTGAGTCAACAAGATAAAGAGCCATGTGACCTGATAAGGAACTTTGGAATAAAGAACATTAATTTAGAGGTTTTTTCTGCCTGCTGAGTCAACAAGATAAAGAGCCATGTGACCTGGAACATTGAGAATAGGAAAGTGGTAATCCAATTGATGAGGGTTATGGTAAGCAAATTGATGATGATGGTTATTAATGTAAAACTAAAATCAATTTTAATGAACAGAACGTTTAAAAGAATAAGAATAACATAGAATCATTAAGCAAATCTGTAAAAGAATAACATAGAATCATTAAGCAATTGTTCAACCTGTAAAAGAATAATATGGAATCATTAAGCAATTGTTCAACCTGTGAGAAAAGAATAATATGGAATCATTAAGCAATTGTTCAACCTGCAAGAACTAGTGCATCATCAAAATTGGTATCTACAAAACAGAAATGGAAATAACTCATTTTACTCACAATTTTACACGACTGTTTTAATGTTTCAAATTGACAAGTTAGCAGTTGTTTTATTATGTCCCATTTTCTTATTCAAGTAATCTGTCGATGTCAACTCTCTAGCCCTAGTTGTTGATATTGCATTACAACAGCCCTAATATTTGCCATTTACCAGAGTGAACTGAAACAATGCAAAGAGAAACTCAAACTATTCAAAAAGAAACCATTAGGCCTTAAGACAGCCTGAGATATAAAGATGATTGCGAGTGAGATAAATGTTTTTTCAAGTTTATATTTCACCTTGATACAACTAAGAAGGATATATTGTCTTGTCTTTGCTAAGACAAATACATGATTCAACAGTTCTTATCTACTGCCATGGTTGGAGATATTAACTATTCTAAATTTCAGATTTCAATTAAAGAAATGTCTTAAGAGCTCTGATGGAGTTTCCATGATAGTATTGGATCTATTTTCCATCAAAACTGTTTGCCAAATTGTCTTTCTCTGTCAATTTCAACATCTGCAAGGCAGATTGTAAAATATGGTCCACCGAATAATCAGTTTGATAGCCTTGTTCAACTGTCAAACATTCGTTTCCTGCTAATGTTGTCACTTCCTCTTGCACCTTATCTGGATTAACAATTTTAGCATCCAGCAAGTTACAAGCAATCTCTATGCCCTTAACTCCATGTAACAGAGCCAGAGCCTCTACACCAGGCAAGCCTCCACCTCTGGCACTCAGTTTTCTCGCAATTTGTCGCCCTACGACCATATCATTGGAAAGTATAGGCACATTGTAAGTGACCACCCAAGGGCATGCACCCACAAACACAACCCCAGAACTAGATAAGACTTGAGATGGGCCAAAGTCCGGTGACACACTCAAGGAACCAGAAGCTGACCCTGCCCATTGCCTTCCATGGTTGGACTTGAAATAACCCAATGCTCTTCTGATGGAATCTAAACTTCTGTTTTCATGGTGTGCTGCTCCATGTAGAAAGGTTGGTACTGTAGCAATTCAAAGAAATTAGAAATGGACTGTCTATGCTAATATGTGATAATAAAAAAATGAGTTGTTTATGTCCTTGAGCTTATCTTTATTATCTAGATAGCTGATTCCATCCATCCAACGGGCAAGAAGCAGAGTCAACAGTACTCTGCTTCTTGCCCGTTGGATGACTCTGCTTCTTGTCTATTGGATGGATGGAATCAGCAATCTAGATAAGGATGGCCATTTATGTCACCAGTTGGAGAATATCAATATAGAATTTCTATCGTCTACATTTCTTTTCGAATAATTTTAGGACATTTTCATATTAAACTGTAGAGCACCTCACTATTCTTAATATTAATAAACACAAAAAAATAGTAAAATTTTAACTGTAATGCACAATAATATTTAACAATATTTTCATATTAAGGTGTAAAGCACCTCACTATTCTCAATATTAATAAACACAAAAATTAGTAAATTTTTAACTGTAATGCACGATAACTTACTAGAAAAAAAAGTGATACAGACCTTTAAGAGTGAGTCCAATGTCAGCTGCCAGAGATCGAGCCAGAGAGGCTACTTGTTGCAGAGAAGTATCTCCCAAGGGATGGTAACATATGTGGTCAACAACTCCAAGTCTGGGATGAGTTCCAGAATGCTCTTCAAGATTTATGGCCTCTAACGCAGCCCTCACTATACCCAACACTGTGTCTTGGGGACGAGAAGATGAGCGTTGTTGTGATGGGGAGAAAGCAAATACAATTGTGTAACGCACACGGTTGTAGTCTTTGTCTTCAAATACATTGACAAGCGCAGCAGCATCCGGGTGGGCTCTGGCAGCCTTTTCTATGGCATCCAATGCTTCGGCATTCCTTCCTTCTGATACATAAAGCTTGCAGCAAGCGTACGCTAATGGCTCCATCATAAACAGTCTGGTTTTGTGGATGCAGAGAAGAACGAGAGAAAGTATATATATATAAAACACGAGTAGATAAGCCCAACGAAAATTTATCAATGAGTTTAGTTTTTTAACATAAATTTTGGAAGATTAGGCTATCAGGCCTGGGTAAGGGCTATCCATTGGTAGCTCAACATCCAACGATCATTAAGCTTGCTGCAGCAGCATTAAATGCTTTGCAGCTCAATGGATAGCTCTTGCCATCTGTCCTTCCGGGTAGGGTGAGTCTGTTATGTTTTCCAATGTAAACATAAAAGAAAATAAGAACTTTCATCCTTTAGTTGTAAAAAGTAAAAACTTTCACCTTTAGTTGTAAAAAGTATTATATCTTTTAAGCTGGTTAAAATAAAAACTTTCATCTTTTAGTTGTAAAAAATGTTACATTTTTTAAGCTGGTTATTGTTAGTGGATACCACCTTGCTGTATGAGTCAGCTATATTTATGGGGGCTGGAATCTTTTTGTAAGTTTGAGATATGTACCATTTTTAATTGGGTATGTCAAGTATTGATAAGGATCATTTATGTGTTGTAACAGTTACCTTGATTTAAATGAATACCAAGGAACAACTATTTTTTTTCTGGAAAAAAGAGTATTATATCTTTTATATATGTGACACTTTCATCTTTTAGCTGTAAAAAGTATACTTCCATCTTTTAGATATATGCAATAAAGCATGTCATCACACATACATAGTAGGCCTCTTCATATAAAATAGTGGACAAGTAAAATAAATAAATGTATATCATTTTTATATAAAATAATGAACATATGAGAACAAAAATATGTATATCATTTTTCATATAAAATAATGGACAAGTGATAACAAATGTATATATGTCATTTGTCATATAAAATAGTGAACAAGTAAACAAATGTATGTATGTCATCTCCATATAAAATAGTGGATAAGTGAGAACAAATGTATGTATGTCATATAAAATAGTGGACAAGTTAAAACAAATGTATGTATGTCATTTTGCATATAAAATAGTGAACAAGTGAAGACAAATACATTTATATATATATATAATCTTCCATATAAAAGAGTGGACAAGTGAAAAAACAAATGTGTGTATGTCCTATTTCACTTGTCAGCCATTGGACAAATAAATATATGGCATCCTTCCCTTATTTGATGGTGGACAAATAAATATATATCACGTTTTATGCATTGCATCTTTATTTATTAGATAAATAAAAGATGAGTATAGATATGAGATGGCGGACAAATAAAATATATATTATAATATAATATTAATAAAAAAGATAAAAATGTGAGTATTAGATATATAAATGCATAGTATAATTTTTATAAGATGATAAAAAAGGTGAGCACGGATATATAAATGCATAGCATTTTTTATTTATAATAATGATTTTATTTATAAGATAAAAGCGAGGATAAATGTATGTATGATATCTTCTTTTTATAAAATATGTTGTGTGGGATCTACTTTTAAAAAACTTTGTACTTTGTATTTTTACTTTAAACTTTGTATTTTTTTTCATTTTTACTTTCCGGGGATATGGGAGCTCTTAGGAGATATCTTTAATTTATCGAGGGTTTGGAGACTTGATGGTTACAGAGGACTTTTTTAATAAATTTTAGACAATATAGGCAAATTTTGAGGAAATTTGGAGTAGATTTCAAACATGTTTCACGTATGTATTTTCGGTTTTGACCATGGAAATTGATTATTTGAAAATATGATCATTTATCCTATCCATATTTTTAGTATTATACTCAATTTATATTTGAATTTGCATAAGTTTCAACTTAAAACACGGATTTTATATGATGGGTTTTGATTTGGGTTTGTGGTGATTTATTATTGTCTTTTCAACAACAACATGACAACAAGCAAAGCCTCCATGTCTACAAACCAATAAATGCAAGAAGTGCAAGGTCTAATCCTTCTATGTACTGCTCTTATTCTTTTCATTTTTTGGGTCATCTTAGCTTTTATATATTGTACATAAGTGTCAAAAAGTTATTCAAGTCCAATTCTTCCACCATCCCAACCTCAAGCATTATGAAAACAATTAGATAGTAAAGACTTGGATTTAGTACTAATGTTTGAATCATAATTCATATTCATTATCATTCTTATTCTGAAATATGAATTTAATCTCTTTACATAATGTAAGCATGTATATTCCAAAGTGTTTTGTAATGGTTTTCAACACGGTTGTAAAAATCTATAAAGCATAAGAAGAGAATGCATTTTAACCTAAACATCATAAACAAAAATATGAGTAAGAAAAGTTGTTGTAAATATGAGAGCCTTCTCAAACTCTTCATGGACCTTATTGCAAATTGGAAATAATTACATTTAAGTTTCCTAAAGCCAAACTATATTTTGCGCATGCTCAAGTATCAATAATGGAATGTCACTAAGTCCTTTTCTTATTTGCTTGAGCTTTTTTAGAACTAGCAAGTATAAAGGATAAATGTAATACTATATAGTATAGGCTATTGTGCTTACAAGCAACTACATATGTTTATGGTGAATTCTAACTTTTTAAATATTTTTAAATTTCTCTCTCTGTATGCTCTAGTTTCCTTAAGGACACACATCCTCCATCTTTGTAGTTCACCATCCCCAAAATCAAGGCAACATAACTTATAAGACATCGTGCAAAAGAACAGTGGAAAAGGTGACTACAAATATATGTATTGCATCCTCCATTTATAAGATATTATGCAAATGAAGACAAGTGGAAGTAGGAAAATAAGATAAATCTATGTATGCATCTTTTATTTATAAGAGAATAAAAAAGCAAAGGCAAATGTATGTATGGTATCTTTTATTTCTAAAATAAAAGTGAGGACAAATGCAGGTATGGCATCATGCACTTATAATATATTGTGCAAAAGAGTAGGGAAAAAGTGAGGATAAATGTATGTATTGTATCATTTTCTTATTAGATATTGTAAAAAAGTGAGTATAGTTGGGTATGTGTTATATTCTTTGCATGTGGGTTGTGTCCAAGTTGGATATTTTCCAACGAAGTCATTTTTTTGTATGCATCAGGTGTGGACGGGGGGGTTCCTAGCTCCTCCATGCTCGCGTTTGGATATAACACTCCATGGAGTGGATACTAGTGAGGGACGCTAGCCCTAGGAAAAAAATTAGATAGTTTTTGTGTTTTCAGTCAAATGTGTAATTTAATCAGGTAGTTAAAGTATTGGGGTTGTAATATAATCCAAGTTAATGGACTAGGGTTTTTGATGCTACAAAATAACTAAATATTCTATTGTGAATGGTTAAGTTGATACAATGCAAAATAAAAAGGTGTGGCTCTAAGTTTTATTGGTTTTCCCAATCAACGGTTTCCAGGGTAAATTTATGTGTACCCTATGTGTCATTGTTTAATTTTTGTTTTTCTGCAGAATCTATACATATTATTTCACTTCACTGTTTTAAAACTTACAAATATTGCATGACATCCTCCACTTATAAAATATGGAACAAATGTGAGTTGTTGCATCGCATTCTCCACTTATAAGATATTTTGCAAGTTATCTACACTTATAGAATATTATGCAAGTAAAAAAATAAATAAATAGTAAAATAAAATAAATTTATGAATAAATTGTAAAAAAAACTTATATATTATATCATCCACTTTTAAAATATTGTACAAAATTAAACATAATATAGTATCTCCACATACTATACAAAATCATCCTCCACTGTGTGTGGGTGGAAGATGAAGAGTGAATAATACATGACATCCTCTACTTATAATATATTGTCATTTGTACTAATAAACAAAACCATCTTCAACTTTACTCATGGCATCCTATGCACTAATAAGCAAAGCCATCCTCTACTTTACTCATGGCATCCTCTGCTTTTAAGATAATGACATCCTCCACTTATAAGATATAGTACAAGGTGAGTAATACATGGCATCCTCCACTTTTGCTTATAAGATAATGTCATCCATCACTTATAAGCAAAGCCATCCTCCACTTATAAGATACATAAGATATTGTGCAATGTGAGTAATACAAGGCATCCTCCACTTATAAGATAGATATTGAGAAAGGTGAGTAATACATGGCATTCTTTATTTATAAGATATGGGTTAAATCGTCCTCCATTGCAAATGAAGACAATCGGTAATAGGAAAGTAGGATGAAAATATGAATGAATGGTATGACCATGTTTTTACTTAGTAAGTGGTAATTTTATGTTTGTTATTGGTTTTTTTCATTATTGGGTTATGTAATATTATGTTATTGGAGGAGGTATTTTATTATGAGAGTGTAGTAATGGAATTATAATGAATATGTATGTGAGGTTGAAATTATGTCGATATTATGTTAGATTTTATGAGATATTATTTTGATGTTGTTTTTATAAAATAATTAATTTTAGTTTTAATAGTTTTTTTAATTGAATTTTTTTAATGGTTATGTTATTACTTAATGGTTTTTTAGTTAATAATATGTGTTTTTGGACATTGTTTTCACAACTAGAGTAAATGAAGGATTCACAAGGGAGCACGTCGAAAAAATGGATTTCTTAGACATAAGTTCTAGAGTTGTTTAGAGGAAAGTGTCTTTATTGCAAATAAAGTTATATTTGATTGTTTGCAAATTCATACTAAGGATTTATTTTTAGTTGAATCATGTAGAATTACAATGGGTTAAGCATGTGCCATTGATTGTGTTGTAGTGATAAGTACTTGGTATCTTTGGAACTTAGTTTCTTTCCCATGACAAATTCATTATAAATTATGACCCCCATTCTTTTTGTGGGAATATGCATATGAGTGTTATGTTTATTTTCTTAATAGCTTATTCATTATGGATGTATTATGATAAACTCACTTATGATGTACTTTGTTCTTATGCTTTAAAATGCTTTCAAGGATTTTTGTTATGGTTATTTCAATGCCCTAATCCTCAAGGAAGTAGGGTGTAGGTTCATTGCAAATGGTGTCATAGCAATATTGAAACAAGGTGACCTTTGAGTGATATTATGTGGACTTAAGAATGGAAATCTATTCAACTTTTTCTACTGTTGTGAAATAATGGTAATGACTCTGATCTTGGAAGCGGTAAAATTTGATTGTCGATTCTAAGATCTCTAAATTTATATATTTTAAATGAAGTTTTGAAAATAAATGACAAAAATATGCTTATTATAGTTAATGTCTCACAGTGATGATGAAATATCAGTTTCTTACCGGGCACACAATTTTCTCGATGTAACTTTAATTTTGATCATACTTAAACCATTAAAAAATACACATGAAGATTTCCCTAATATGTTAACAATTAAAGTTTTAAGCAATATTAAGTGATATATAGTTTGTTGAAGTTCAACCTATACAACTAAAAAAAAAGAAAAATTAATTATATAATTTCTTTAGAATAAATAACATAGTTGTAGATTATTTTTTCTTAAATAAATGCATTATTATTACATAATAGTTAAAACCTTTATAAAGTTTTTGTTTTATATTTCTCAAAGATTCCTTTAAAAAAAGTTAAATTCAAATTCAAAGTTGTGACATTTTGATTTGAGTACTTTAAATAACCATCTTACATAATTTATACGTAAATCGAATTAAAACTTTAAAAAATAAAAATAAAAAACAGCTTAGATTTAAAAATTATGAATAAATGTTGATATTTCAAAAATTAAAAATTAGTTTAACAATTATCTTTCTTGAATTTTAATATAATCACAATATATATGGAAAATTAAAAGCCAAATATTTTTTAATGTTGAATCATGATAGCGATAGTGAAGGTAAAGCCTTTTCATAATGACCACTCAAATCACATGATCTAGATGGAGATCGGTGGCCACCCACCTATTCCATTGGCTCAAAACAATTGTCCATTGTGGTAGTTTCCTAGTTATTTTTCTACAGTTTTTCGAGTCCTAAACTTTCGGGGCCGTTTTGAGGCCTTAAACGACGTTTTTTGGAGATTCGGGGCCAAATGGTAGCCATCAGCACACATTTGGCTAACCAAAAGTTGTAAAGCTTAGATAGACCTTTCCAACGAGCTATCGAACGCCCAAATCAAAGATCGTATGCAAAAGTTATGACCCTGGGAAGTTGATTGTTCAACTTACCACCTTGGGGCCGCAAACTTTATGACGATTCATCTTCTAGGGTTACGTTTTGGACTTTTGGGGTTCTCACCTCATTCTTATTATAAATAGGCCCCTTTGGCCTCATTTTGGATTCAGCTTGGCACGAATGAGCATAGCAACCACATCTCTTCTCAGAGATAGCTACCACCATTCTAGCAATTGTATTACAGTCTGTTTTATTTTCGCCATTTAATAGAATATGTGTTTACTATATCTTTGTTATCTTTGTAAAATGTCTGTTATTATGATTCTGTATATGTTATTTCATTTTGTTCACGCATAAATCTGGATCATCACATGTCAAATTACCATTGAAAAAATACATTGTTTTATATTTTTAATTTACATTGTATTAAAAAAAATGTTGGAAATTCAACGAGAAAGTTGCAAATTCAAAAGATAAAGAGGATATGACAGGAGGAGGTGAGGTTTGAGGTTTTGGAAGGTAGTAAGAATGTTATTATTAGTCTAATGGTCATTATGGGGAAGAAAGGAAAGAAACACATGAAACTTATAAAAGGAGAAAACAAAGCTAGTCCTTGGAAAACACCGTCATTATCATAAGCTAGGTGATCAAAATGTCATTATCAAAATGTAGGTGTTCAAAATGTCAAGTAAAACATGAATATGTCATGTTTATGGTAGGTATTTTTTTTAGACTCAATTTATCCATATGGATTGAGAAGGTTTGGAAATATGTAGTGGGGTATACGCCTAGTTACCATACATTAGTGACAGGTTGGTTGGATTTTCATTTTAGAATCGAAAAAGATGTTCTAAATATTTTGAGGTTGATATGGTTTTACGATTCTACATCCTTAACTTTGAAGAAATGATTACCCTATTTTGACCTTAGGTCAAAGAGGATTACCATGCATACTATTAGTGGCTTAAATTATTGGCTTTAGCTTTAAAACTCTAGTCAATGGAAGTTTTTAGGGCAATAGGAAATAAACAATTCAATACCTGTCACTGGATGTCAAGTATTCTAGAGAAGTTGGAATTGAAGGATGGTTTGGTGGATGTTATGGAAGTAAAGGTTGGACGTCGACATTATGTACAATTGTTCGAATCCCTTTTTCAAGATTTAAATCCTATAGTTGTTTGGAAAATGAATGACTCCTAGAGTTCCATAAGAGAGGATGGAGAAGGAGAAATGATGTAGTTGGGTTTCAAAAGGTAAGAAATAAGTGTAATTGCATTAGTGCATTGGATGCAAAAGCTAAGACAATTAATAAATGTAACCCTAATGTAAAAGATTAGGCTCACAAATCTTTGGTCTCGGTGGGGGAAGAAAGGGTATTGGAATCACCTCCTTTAGGAGATGAGCGGTAATTGGGAATACAATAGCCCTTCCATTGTTGGACGTGACAAATGTGAGGTTAGTCATTTCTATTTGGGAGCCTCGGAGCTTGGAACATATATCAATTCATCCTCTTATTTAATTCAGTAAGTTAAGTTGTTCTTATATATATCATAATATATTAGAGAATTCAATTTTTTTATTTATGATAGGAAATTTGGTTTTTCTTAAAGTGCATAAAGAACTTATTGTAGAGAAGGCTAGAAAGGTGGGGAGGTGTGAAAGGGAGTTTTATTAAGATGTTAGTAAGAATGTGGAAGGGTCACCACATATGGTAAGGGATTCAAGTTATACTCTAGCCTTGGGAAAGGATTTACAAGGGGACCTGCTTTTCACTTTCCCTATGGATGGAGGAGAGGAACCCTTTGTTTTTTTATCCTTCTAGATATCATCTCAGGTCTTGAAAGGGAGCTCAGTTTGAGTTTGTTGGATTTTTTGAAGGGGATTTATGTATATATATAGGGAACAATGGTTCTTAGCATGGAAGTAGAATAAAATCCTGCCTTTCAACTCCTCAAAATTCATATGGGAGGTCTTGGAAGTAAAAAAACAAACCCTTAAAGGGGCCCTCATAGTAGGGAATGCCGCAGAGAAGGTTCCATAATGATTATTATGCCTGTCAACATAATAAGGTTGGGTAACCTAGAGCACCTAAGCGGGACTAATGGTTGAGAACGTGTGTTATCTCTATGGAGGTCACTGGTTCAAAATTGGGGAGTGGGCGGGGGGGGGGGGGCTAGGGTTACTTATTGGTTTGTTGTGACAAGGATCGAAGGGTGGGAGACCCCTAGGATAGAGGCTCACCCTAGTGGGATTCAGGACATCTCGTCCCCTACTGAGTCATACTTTACTGATATATTTGGATTGCGGGCTGTTGGATATACTCTTGGGAGGTTGCTAAGTTCCCATGGTTAAAAAGAAACTGGGTAACCCCTCATTTTTTTTAACCATGGTGTTGGAGACATTTACCCAACATGCACACTTAATTTGGTCAATTTGGCCTTATTAAACCACTATCCTAAGTTTAATTGACTTAATCGGCATCAGATGAGCACTCTATGACATCAACATGAGCACACCCACACCTACCTTCATTCAAGGAGGCCAACTAAGCCTTCTCCTTCATTCGGGGTGGCTAATTGGGCTTCCTCCTTCAAACAGGGAGCATTCCGGGGGTGATCTGAGTGTCATAAATGCACCTAATTGTTAACTGATTGTTACAATCAGTTAAGCTAAGTGGTGAAGGCACCTCCATTCATTATATTTATTATTTTTGTTATTATTTATGAATTGGAGTCAACTAGGGCGCCTCCAACCACTTAGGATGATCAATTTGACTTCAGTTAACCTCATCAGGGTTCGTTGGAGTTAATGATGCTCTACCACTTGTTGATTGGCATGCAGTGACATGTGTCTAAGCTACTTTCAGTTAGACTCAGTCATCCATTGCACTCCGATTTAGTTAGGACTTAGTGTGAGAGTCAGTTATTGATTAGCTCTATGGTTAACTATGTGTGTCCATTATGGATGACATTCAGTTAAGCTACACCCATTCATTCAATTCAAATGAACTCCTTGGGAATTCGAATTGTCTTGGCATTCATGCATCTTGCATGATCATTGTATTGTATTACTCATTCTTTATTGATTATACAGAGCTGCTACTCCTCTTGCAGCACCATTATGCCATTTTCATGCTTAATTGTCTGAAATCTCTTATAAGACTGTGTTTTAGTCCCTACATTAATGTGACAGATTAATATGGTATCAGAGCTCACGGCAGGATGAATCTCAGATCTCTCAAAAACATGGTTTTTGACGGATCTTGCATGAAAAATTGAGCAAAAGCTCAAAATTCCAGCACTACACCAAAAGCCAAGGTTTATAAGTAAAGGAATTGTTGATCAAGCTTGCTTGATCAATTATGTTGGGTGTGATGAAAGCCTAAAATGTGCAGGTTTTCTGACCTTACGGTGCCCCTTTTGTTGTGATTTGCACGTTTTAACAAGTGAAAAGCATTCACTACAGCAGTTTGAGATGGCTTATTCCATCGAACTCTTGACTCCGTTCAATTTCCATTCATGGAAAGGAGATACGGAGATCCAGCTATGTGCTAGAGGACTCTATCAGGTCACTATGGACACTGGAGAAGAGCCTACTCATGTGATAGACAAAGCTAGATTCTTGAACAAGAAAGATGAAGCATTCAATTTCTTGTGCCTCTCTATTTCCAAGGATCTTCTTTTCCACCTCTTAGGATTGAAGACTCCAAAGGAAATTTGGGACAAATTGGACACCCTGTATGGAAAACAAGATGATTTGAGAGTTTATTAGCTTGAAAATGAGTTGATGTCTCACAACCTTCCAATTTTGAGACCTTAAATGATTTTTTCACGAAGTTCAAGCACATTGTCTTATTGTTGAAGCAGTGTAAGGTGGAGAAGGAGGATGATCATATCATCCTCGTCATTCTCTCCAAAATTGGAGCTAATTATTTGGTGTTTGTCTCTACATTCCGTGCAGGGAAGCTCACAACCCCTGGATGGAAGATGCCTTCATTGAGTCCCTAACAAGTGAACATGATAAGATTTTCCAGATGGGGATCATCATATCCTGCCATGATCAAGCCCTCTATGCTTCGGGGCCCAAAGATCTGAATGGTAAAGGAAAGCAGTAGAAGAACTCAAAAACCAAATTTGAAGCTCCTAAGCCTAAAGTTCAAAACCAACAGCATGAAGAGCCTTCCGGCTCGAAGAAGAACAAAAACAAAGGGCATCATGGAAAGGAAAAATTCAAGTGCTCATACTGTGGGAAGGGCTTCCACCCTAAACATTCCTGCATGAAAAAGAAACTTGATGAAGCTACTTCTCTTCTTGAGAAAAATCACATCAATCTTTTGGAAATCTTTCGGAGGAGAGATCAGGAAGATCGGGAACCACTACATGAAAGAAGTCATGCTCTCATGGCAAGCACTTTGAAGTCCAAAGCTCTTTTGATAGATTCTGGAGCTTTGAATCACATGATCGCTGAAAGAGACTCTTTCTCATCTTTGGAGACCGGAAAATCCATTCCCATCCACATGGAAAATGACTCCACAATCATATCCGAAGGACAAGGTACTGTAAATCTTGAGCATGGTTATTTTTCCAATGTTCTATATGTACCATCTCTTGCATCAAACCTCCTAAGTGTTTATCAAATGACACATACGGGAGTGCCCAAGAGAGTCTTCTTTATCCTGGATGATGTAGAGATCACAGAACTTGCATCCGGAAAACTTGTGGCAAAAGGCCTTGCAAACCATCATGCAAAATCCTACGAGTTCTCCCATTTTGTGGTGGATGCAAAGCCCACTACATTGTTGACTCATGGAAATGAGGTTAGTATACTATGGCATGAGAGGTTTGGCCATCTGAACTTCAAATACCTGTAGAAATTACAGAAGAATTCCATGGTTGAAGGCTTCCCGGTCATCAAAGCTACCACCGGAATTCACAAGGGCTATGTTGTTGGAAAGCACCCTGAGCATAAGTTTGATCGGGGGAAGGCAAGTCAAGCATCATGCATCTTGGGGCTGATACATTTTGATATCAGCAGAACCATGCCTACCACATCCATGAATGGATCAAGGTACGTTCTCACTTTCATTGATGACTTTTCCATATACACATGGGTTTTTTTATAAAAAAGAAGTCGGAAGTCTTGGAAAAATTCACTGATTTGAAGGCACTAATTGAGAATGCATCTGAAAAAAAGATCAAGATTTTGAGATCTGATAATGGTGGGAAATATATCAGTAATGATTTTCTGCATATATGTTCCCAAAGTGGTATTCAGATCCAACATTCAGTCCCCGACACTCCCCAGCACAACGATGTAGTGGAGAGGAAGAATTGGTCTCTCAAGGAGATGACCACTTGCATGTTGGAATCAAAGAAGTTGGCTGCAAATTTATGGGTTGAAGCCATGAATGCTGCAACATATATTCAGAACAGAGTGCCAAAATTATCCATGAAAGGGAAGACCCCTTTCGAAGCCTACTTCGGACACAAGTCGGATGTGTCGAATCTTAGAGTGTTTGGGTCCACTGCATGGGCTCGAATTCCACATGATAAAAGGAGGGCTTTGCAACTGCAAAGAATAGAATGCTTGTTTATTGGATATCCTAATGAATATAAAGGATTCAAGTTGCTGGATATCAAAACAAAACAATTCATCATTGAAAGGAGTGTCCTGTTCGATGAGCCTCTTCATGAGGTAGAACTAGTGAAGGAGAAAACTGTTGAATTTCCTTCCTATTCTACTGAATATTTGGATGATGGAATTGGGGGTGATGACCTTGATTTGGATCCTCTGATTTTTTATATTAGTGAATAGAAAACATCAGATGCATAATCAGAACCTGAAGTACAAAATCATCTCCCAACTTGGGCCCCGACGGACACTCTCCTCCACAGGTGATAACATTGGAAATCCGGATGATCCAAGGAGAACCCAGTCTCATTTTCAAAGAGCAGGTAATGCGCTCTCTTGTCCTAATTATTTACTATATGAATCTTGTCATTTAATGATAAGTTTAGATCCTAAGTCTTACTACCATGCTCGGAAGGATCCGAGATGGCAAGCTGCCATGGATGAAGAGATGAATTCTCTTAAAAAAAAACGCTACTTGGGAGCTAGTTTCTCTTCCTCCGGGGAGGAAATTGGTTCAATGTAAGTGCATGTTTCGGACTAAGGTTGATGCTGATGGAACAACCTAAAAATATAAGGCAAGGCTGGTAGCAAAAGTTTTCTCCCAGGTCTAAGGTGTGGACTACCATGAGACTTTTGCACTGGTTGCAAAAATGGACTCCATCCGCCTAGTTTTGGCAATTTCTGCATCTACACACTGGGAAGTGCATCATATGGATGTTAAGTATGCCCTTCTGCATGGAGATATTCATGAGGAGATATACATGAAGCATCGCGAGGGCTACATTTTGTATTCATCTTTGGTTTGCAAACTAAAGAAGTCACTATACGAGTTAAAATAGGCCCCAAGAGAGTGGTATTCCAAGATGGATGCCTTCCTTCTCTCGCAAAACTTCCAAAGGTGTAAATCAAATCCGAATGTGTATATACAATAGTATGATGGTCATTTTCTTATTATTGTTTTATATGTTGATGACTTACTGATTACATGTAGCACAATTGCTTCTATTTTAGTCATAAAAACTACCCTCCACAATGCATTTGAAATGAGCGATTTGGGGCTCTTGAAGCAATTTATAGGGCTCGAAATTGAGCAAAATATTGATGGGATAATGGTCACTCAGTCCAAATACATATCAAACCTGTTAGTTAATTTTAATATGGCTGAATGTAAGGCTGCTCCATTCCCTTTCCTTTCAGGGATCAACCTTGAAGAAGGAAAAAGCACACCTCCCATGGACTGCACTATTTATCGACAGCTGATTGGTAGCTTTATTTACTTGAATCATTCTCGGCCTGATATATGTTATGCCGTGAATGATTTTTCAAGATACATGCAACAGCCTCATGATCTTCATTGGAAGGCAGCCAAGAAGATCCTCCAATATATTCAAGTAACCAGGACCTACAACATTCACTATGTTGCAAACTCCAAGCTAGATCTGGTTGGTTACACAGATTTTGATTGGGTGGGTGATTCTATGTCTTCATGTTTGGTGGTGGCCCCATTTGCTGGTCTAGCAAAAATCAGGCCACCATAGCATTCTATTCAGCAGAGGCCGAGTACTGAGGAGCGGTGAATGCTTGCATCCAAGCTGTTTGGTTGCAAGGCATTCTTTCAGATTTGGATCTTGGTAGTACTTTGTCCACTATCCTCTTTTGTGACAATCAAAGTGCTATTAATATATCCACAGATCCAATTACCAGGTAGAGGACCAAGCATGTAGAGATACACATGCACTATATCAGGGAATTGGTGCATGACAGGACCATCATTCTGCAATACTACCCTACTGATGAGCAGATTGCAGACATATTCACCAAGAGCTTTTCAGAAAAGAAGTTCACTTACCTCCGTTCACTGTTGGGGGTGATTTCATCAGGGTGATCAAACTACTTTCAATGTTCATCTTGAGGGGGGGGTTTCCCACTGGCTTTTCCCTCTTTCCTCACTTAGATTTATTTTTGAGCATTGTTGGAGTTACATTATTGTACAGGGTGACCTATGGCCTTTGTTTTCGGGGCCCTAGCATTTCATGCACTTTATTTTTACTTCTCCTGAGTATAGCTTAAGGGGGGGTGTTGGAGACATTTACCCAACATGCACACTTAATTTGGTCAATTTGTCCTTGTTAAACCACTATCCTAAGTTTAATTGACTTAATCGACATCAGATGAGCACACTATGACATCAACATGAGCACACCCACACATACCTTCAGTCAAGGAGGCCAACTAAGCCTTCTCCTTCATTCGAGGAGGCTAACTGGGCTTTCTCCTTCAAACAGAGAGCATTCCGAGGGTGATTTGAGTGTCATAAATGTGCCTAATTGCTAACTGATTGTTACAATAAGTTAAGCTAACTGGTGAAGATGTCTCCGTTCATTATATTGATTATTTTTATTATTATTTATGAACTGAAGTCAACTAGGGCGCCTCCAACCACTTCTAATGACCAGTTTGACTTCAGTTAACCTCATCGGGGTTCATTGGAGTTAATGATGCACTACCACTTGTTGATTGGCATACAATGACATGTGTCTGAGCTACTTTCAGTTAGAATCAGTTATCCATTGCACTCTTATTCAGTTAGGACTTAGTGTGAGAGTCAATTATTGATTAGCTCTGTGGTTAACTATGTGTGCTAATTGTGGCTGACATTCAGTTAAGCTACACCCATTCAATTCGAATGACCTCCTTGAGAATTAGAATTGTCTTGGCATTCATGCATCTTGCATGATCATTGTATTGTATTATTCATTCTTTATTGATTATATAGAGCTGTTACTCCTATTGCAGCACCAATATGCCATTTTCATGCTTAATTGTTTGAAATCTCTTATGAGACTGTGTTTTAGTCCCTAGATTACTGTGACAGATTAATACTTGGGTAGGTTAATTGACCTGCATAAACCTAACATTTTAATGATACAAGAGACTACGAGAGAGCATGAAAATATTATGGAAGATTACTCAAATTCATGGAAAGAAACAAAAGTTTTAGTAGTTGACTCAATAGGCCCTTATACAGGTTTGTTAATTTGGTGGAGATCAAAATCAATGATATTGATTAACTCTTTGTTTTGGGTATCAAGGATTGGATTTGAACTCTACTCATCAAATCTAGGGAAGGATTTCTCTATGGTGAGTGTATATGGACCTTTCCAAGATAAAATTCAATTCTAAGAGGATTTGTTGGATTTCTAGTAGTAGATAAAACAATCTTAGAGGTGATCTTAATTCCACAATAAAAATAGATGAGATATGGGGAATTATGTTGGGGAGGGTCCTTTGACTAAAATTTTCTTACATAAACTTAAAGAAATAGGACTGGTGGATGTGGACAAATTTGAGGATAGC
This sequence comes from Pseudotsuga menziesii, assembly GCA_001517045.1. Taxonomy (NCBI): domain Eukaryota; kingdom Viridiplantae; phylum Streptophyta; class Pinopsida; order Pinales; family Pinaceae; genus Pseudotsuga; species Pseudotsuga menziesii. The sequence goes on from LPNX010952292.1 coordinate 118,835, forward strand.
AAAAGATATGGTTGCTAAAAGGATGGGTACATTTATTGTATGTGAAGTTGTAATGAGAGATTTTGGAAGGACCAGGACTTGTATTAAGGTGAGAGGGAATTCAAACCATCTTCCAATTTTCCTCTAAATCAAGAAGGAATTCAATAAACCTTCCAAATCATTGAAATTTAATTCAAAGTGGGTATAGGATCAACGTTTCAAAAATTTAGTAATGGTTGAGTGGACAAGATATGATACGACATGAAGGGAGTTGTTAGCCTCTAGCTTGAAAATTTTAAAAAGAGTCAAGATTGTTGTTCCAAATTGGGCTCATGCAAAAGGAGCAATGAGCAAGATTTGATATCCATAAGGAACAAATTATAGATATATAAGTAATATATTTTAAAGGAATTTTGTATGAAGTTTCTAGGAACAATATGAAAATTTTGGAACAAACTAAGAGGAATCTTTTGGAAGAAAACTAATCCTATTGGAGGTTAAAGAGAAATGCCTTCTGGTTAACCAATGGAATTAAAAACAAAATAATTTTTTACAAATATGTTGAAGAGGAAAAATTAATACTATATGAGAAATGAAGAAGGACAATGGGAATAAAGCTAGGTCCTTTAAGGATATTGTAGATATGGAGGTAACTCATTTCAAGCGGTTGTATAAAGAACATGATAAGCTAAATATAGTATAAATTGTGAAAATTACTTCTTTTTTTCCAAGTTTTCTAGGAGAGGGGGAAAATGACATAATGGTAGAGGAAGTGTCAAAGGAAGAGTTGAAATTATATTGGCTTATTTCTAGAAGCAAAAGAGTCCAGGGCCAACTGATTGGATTGTAAAGTTTTATATAAGGTTTTATAACATGATGGAATAAGATATTTCAATGATGGTGGAGGATTCAAGGAGAACATTAGAATATTGAGAGATTTTAATTACACATTTATATCTTTAATTCCAAAGAAGAAGAACCGAACATCTTTTTGATGACTTAAGGCGACCTATTGCATTTTGTAATTTTATTTATAAGGTAATAACAAAAATTGTTAGATCAACATGTTCATCACATGTCTAACTTTTCTATAGATATTCAGTCATAAATCCTTGGTCGACTAGGAGAGTCAACTAAGTAGTTGGTTGAGTGATCAACTAGGAATTTGACTGGTCATATGAGTCAGCCATGGTCATGGACTAGTGCATAGGTTGATGCAAAATTCAAGGATTTTGGTGTGTGCCCTAACCATATCTTCCTCACTATAAGGAATTTAGTTACACAATGGTTCTTTATCTAGATAGTCCTTTGGATCGATCTATATGTTATTTTTTGAGTTTTTCATGTATGTGGAGCAATACTCAATTATGCTTCAATAATGTATTGTAGTCTTTAGATGCCACCTCTTCTTGGAATGTATAGCTCGATATAATAGTTCCCTTATTCTCCAACATGGGATCAAAGCTATTGTTTTGAGACCTAATGTGTTGCCTAAAAGTCGTTTGAAAATTATTACTTGCATGCACTCCTAATGAGTTAGTTATCTTTGGTAGATTGACTCAGGGCTTCAACTTGAAGACTAAATTGGGGTTTAGATATGTAGATCAATATGATGAGTTTTAGACAAGAACTTGTACTTCTAAATGGACACAATAATGGTATGTGGGCACGATGTATAGAAACATTATTAAAGATAAAGGCACTTTAGAAGTTTATAAGGCTGTAGTTTCAAATTTGGAAAATGATTAGCAAAAATGTGTCATCAATGAGAAAAATGATGAGGTTGTAGAAGTTATAAAAATGTACATCTCCATGGAGATTAACTTTCGTATGAGTGGGATCAACCATCCTTGCATACATTAATTGATAAGACTAATGAAAGTCAAATAGTTATGCATATTGAGAAAGAGTTGATCTCTCATCATCCTCTCTCCTTTCATAGAATTGAATATATCTGGTTCATGTGAAGGAGATTCAGTTGAAATTGGGTGAATGTGGATCAAGCTTTTCCAAGAAAAATAGTCAGATCATAGAATTAATCTTGATGAACATGAGGACACCCTATGATGTTTTTTGTTTGACATTATGTTTTAGTTGGGACTACAAAAAATAGATGGTAAGGATTATTACTTTGTTTCTTTTTTTGGTTTACTAATTAGGGAATAGGAAAAAATTCTTGAGGGAAAAGGTTGGAATAACTATAGAGAAAGAGTTCAAGAATGTGTTATGGTTCAAATTGGAACCTCCTTGTTTGTGATGACAATGCCCTAAAGATGAAACCTAAGTGTCCTTGATCATCCACATAATGGACTCCTAAAGATGGAAGAGCCCACAATTTGAATCCATGTGATGTCCAACAACCCCAAGATGAAATTCCAATTCATTCTCCCTCAAATTGTCAAAGTTACAACCACAAATGAACACCCACATTCTTTCTAAACTAGCAAGTCGAATGCCACATGAGTTTCCCTTGAGCAAGGCATGTGGGCCTAAAAAAATAGTAAAAGAATGAAAATATGCCAAGTTATGACAATTTTGTTAGTTTGGGGCTCAGTTGTAATCTCCAAATTGTATCGTAACCATATACAACGATCTCATTACTAAAAAAAGATTGGATGGACACTCAAGGGAGACAACCATCCGTATCATCAAGTTGGAGGAATCCCATTGCCAAATTGATTCATTCACGACCTCATCCCTCATTGAACCTTGTCTGTGATCATTTTTTCCGTAAATGTTGGAGTCACTCAACTTGTGTGATCTCTACCTCATACACATTTGGAAATATAAGGGGTTGGATGTGGGATCATGAAGGAATCAAGAGTAGAGGAACCTATTCTTAGGTCTCAAAAGATACCAAGCAGTGAAAAGGTTATTGGTTATATATTGTTTCATTACACTAATATATATTCGAGATTTCCCTCCCAAAAAAAGAAGTCCCACATGATTGATTGTCAATTCTTTGGAAAGTAATTTTTAATTAGGAAGAATATTGTCACATTTGATCATTATTATGTACACGTTATAGTTTTATTTTGATCTATCTTTATACCAAAAGCTTTTAAGGAAGGGTGGTTGGCATTTTTCAAGTTGGATATAGACACTCAGGAGCAAAGTGGGAGAGTCTAAGAAGAGTAATGAGGACCAACCTTCATAAAAAGGTGCATTACCTGTCTCTCTACTTCTCCCTCATATTTGTTTACTTGTTCATGTTTTGAAGTGTGTTAGGATTACCTATAATTTAGTTTAATAATCATATGAAACCAATATTTGAGTTAGTCTTTATCCAATTCAGTATGTTGGTGACCTCATCGTACTCATTAGGATCAATTTCCATACAACAAAAAGTAATCAAGAGAAAGAACAAGATTGTGTTGACTAAACTATTAAGAAGAAGCATTGTGATAAGACATCAACTTAGAAAGGTAAGAAGAGGAAGACATGGAATTATTGCATTAAATTCAAACATATGGAGAATGCTTCCTGGTAGAAGACCAAATATCTTGAAGAGAAAGTCAAGAAGTTTGAAGAAGACATGTCACCTTTCAAAAAGTAAGGCAAATAATCATACATTTTATGTTAGTGATTCTAAAGGTTTATATGCTCACACTTATCAACGCGAGTAGAATGTTGACTCTGGTTGTACCCATCACATGGCTAAAGATGATTCTCTATTTTCTTCATTGAGTAAAAATACAAAATAAAAATTAAAAAGAACATGATGTGTCCCAAATATCGAATTTTCTTATGATGAAATGAACATTTACTCAACTTAGCGTAATATTCATTCTCTCTTAGCACTTATAGTACTAATATCAAGTGTTCTTCATGTTCATCCTTTGATTTTGAATAAATAAGAATGCCATCCAAGAATACAATAAAAAATCATCCAAATATTGTCTAAATATGCCATTCATCAAGCACATAAAGGTAGTTGTTGCATTGGTTAACGCAAATGGAAACACTACAAGCTCCTATTGACCATATATGGTTATGAAAATTGTTTTGTTGATGTCTTCATCCTTTATCCTCACTTGATGATAATTTGATTTCACATATATTTTTGAGAAAATTATTGCTCCTTTTAACTGATCAAACAAATAACTAGACTTGGGAAAAGGATAGTTATTCCTCATAGTGACCTTGTTCAACTACCTTCCATCAGCGTTCCATCCTTCTTCTTTACAATGAGTATTGGTGATCCCTAAGGGGGCGCACTTGAGCGTATGTATCCTTTCTTTAATAACTCTTCTAGTTGCATACACAATTCCTTCAACTTTGATGTACTCATTATGGATGGAACTTTGGAAACTATGGATCTCCATGCATCAACTCAATAGAAAAATCAATGTCTCTTTTAGAGTGGAAAACCTAGTATTTCCTCAAACACATTTGCAAAAACCTGCAATACTAGAAAGTCTTCCAAGTTGGGGACTTTACCCTTTTTGGCTCCTCCACATGAGTTGCGTACAACCCACATGCTTTCTTGAAACACCTTTCTAACTGCATAATTGAAATATATCTTATGGAAATATGACTCAGAATGTTGTTAACCATCTTATGGTCTCCTTCTTCATCAAGACAAGTGAGATTTGTGTTATGACAATCCAAAATAACATAATGTGCATATAATTAGTACATCCCAATAGGCATATATAGGAACCGAGCGAGATTATGTTCAAATTTGCAAAATTATGGAGTCCATTCATATCTAATGAACAATCCTTTACCAACTCATTGATTTCCCTCTTTGTTTGAATTTCCAACTTAACCATCCAATATTTATCATGCTTACTTATCTTTAGTTGAAATATTCCAACCAAATTAGGAACATTATAAGCATGACTTGTTCCTGAATCAATTAATTGGTAATGTATTGATTGACAATATTACCTTCAACCTTAATAATAATTTGTATTGATGCACTGCTTGCCTATTGTCTAATGCTACATATATTCTAGGAATGTATCTAGCCACATCCTTGACTATATTTGCTTCTTGACAAATGTTGTGCATAGAACTCATTATATCTCCCTTATGAGGACAATTTTTATACATGTGATCTCCTTAATTTCCCTAACACTTGAGTTGTTGCCTTATTCCTTTTTCCCATGACTCTGACATTCCATGTTGAGATGGATTGTTTTCCTTATGTGAATTTGGATGGTTTGATTCCTTTCTTTCTCTGATCCTAAGTATCATTCCTCTTATCTCTCCAAGGTTTTTGAAACTATGTTTTGCCTTTGTTCTGATCATACATGCATTTGGCCTTCTGGATTGTTTCTTCAAGAGTCTTGAGTTCATCAAATTGAATTTTGTCTCTGTAGAATGAAGGTAAACCACTCAAGAATGTTTGTATCTTTACCTTCTCTTCTTTGAGGAAACCAACATACCTGAGCAATTCCAAAAACTTCCTTTCATACTCCTCCATAGCCATATTTCCCAGCTTTAGTTCAAATAACTTTTCCATATTCTTCTCATAGTAATGCTCAGGTAGGTATTTCCATTTAAAATATTTATTGAATTGCTTCTATGAGATTCTCTTCTCACTTATATGCTTCACTTGGACTAATTGATCCCACCAAATGGAACAGTTGCCTTGCAAATTATAGATTGTTATTCTATATTCCATGTTAGAGGAGTAGTTATGTAACTGGAGATACTTCCTCGTCCCCAATAATCAAGCTTCAACATCTCCTCCTTTCTTATGCTCACCATCAAAAGTGGGTGGATTAATCTTCCTAAGCTCCCCTTGTAGCTCTTTCTCCACATGTCTTCTTTTGTGATGTTTATTTGGATACATTTATGGGACGCTCCTTGATTCTTCAAATGAGTAGGACTTCATGGATGCATGAGGTTGGGAGGAATGATGTCTAGGACTCCTGGTAGCACTCTTGGAATGTCTATATCTTTTAGGGGTTCTCTTCCTTGAGTATCCTCTATCTTATTTCTCATGGAACAAGGTTGATCCAAGTGGAATTTTCCTTTGTCATTGATTCAAACTCTACATCAATTGGGTGTTTGATTGATTTTGTTGCTCCTGAGCCCTTAGCACCTCCATCCTCAATCTCTTAATTGTTCTGCCCTCTCTATATGTTCAATGTTGATTTTGTGTCCACTAGACTCCATTTCTTCATTACCCACATTGGTATTCATACTTCTAACTTCTTCTTCATTGTTGTACGAAATTTCCCCCTCTTCCATTTTCCTCTTCATCACCATTTTAGAACTTTGATATGCAATTATACTTGTGCAACATTGTTTCTGCAATGTTTCCATTCAAATGAATTTGTTAGATATATTTTTTTCCAAAATTCAAATAATGTTTTCATACATGCACAAAGGTTTTGGAAACTACCCATTTGACAATTCTATCAAATAAGGCTATAGGCTCCTTTTCTATCCAAATTTTGGAAGAATCTAACACACGTATTTATGATCTTAACGTTGTTATTTAGTCTCCTACTAATATTATTTCTAATGGATATGCCCATTCTCATTTCTTATCTCAGAGCTGAAAGTTACAACTCTCCAAAGTTTGCAAATTTACCCAATTTTGCATTGTTCGTGTAGTTGCACTTAATCACAAATACCAACTTCTAAGATTTGTATAAGAAAATATGGAAGAAAGTGGAATTTTTTTATATGAGATGTTGATATCACATATGACTATGAGTAACATGAAACCTTTTGATTATTGATCTGATGCTCCAGTCATTTTCTAGAAAATTATAGAATTGTCAGTTTTTAACTTTTGCATCTTCTACAGACTTCATTTTTTAGCATAAATTGCTATCTCACAAACCAAGCATTTCTGGAAAAACTCCTGACAAAATTTATTCATCCATATGATTAAGTAAAATGTTGAGTTCATAAAATTTTCCAGTTCCGACTTCTTGGGTCACTTATACCTCCTCCAAGTTTTCCAAAATCACAATATTGCTTACCCAAATTGTGGATTTTGGCCTTCTTCTGCACCTCTACTCCATACCCTTTTGGGATTTGGAAAAAATACAACTAGGTTATTTGTGTTCCTGGACCATGACTACATAACAATTTCATCCCAATAGAGCCCTCATTTAGTCACTAGATGATGGTCTTTAAAAACCACTATTTCAGCATGTTTGGAAGACTAGTGTAGAACAAGTCCATGCCTTTCTCTGTCAATCTTGTAGTCCTCTTCATCATGGGAAAAATCCAAATGTTTTAACCAATTATGAGTTATTCTACTCATGATATGGCCAAAACGGGTTTTTGGATCTAGACTTTATTTTATTTTATTTATTTTTATAACCTTTTTTATTTTGCTTACATGTCAGGGTGATGATGTATCATGACACGTGTCCACTGATGTGGCATCGCATCCTACATGTCATCCCTGGTGCATCCATGTCATCCTACATCGTCCTCCATGTCATTGAACTATGTCTTGTGGCCCCCCTTTTCCTTTATTTCCTTACATAGATCACAAGCATGACATGAATGGTGAGGTCCACTTAGACACGTGGTGACTTGTTGTTCATTTTGGGCGCAAGGAAACTCCTTAACCCTCAAGCACTTTTACACCTAACATGATAGTCCAATGTAAATCACATACTATCCACCAACATCCAATATTTCAGATGCAAGGGTGCTAGTTAAACCACGATCACTTTCATGCCCAAAATTCTCCACAACCATTGATCTAGATTATCTTTCCATGATTAGGTCAAGCCATTGATTACTTATGAAATATGATTACCACCTACTAAAACCACTTCCTGGATTTTGAAACTACTTACTACCTTTACAAAACCACGACGCTTGATTTCCTATGAAATGGGGTCCACTAGACATGTGGCAACTTCTCGTTCATTTTGAGAGCAAGAGCCTCCATTATCCATCAATCACCTTGCAACCCGAAGTGATCGTGGATCATCAATCACAATTGATCCACCACCGTTGGATATTTCAAACGCAATGCCGCCCCTTAATCCCTAAATTCATCTAAAACCATATATCTACATCGTTCCTTCACCATTAAATCAATCTAGGCGATCACTTATGATCCTGTTTAAGCGGATTATGATACCACTACCCTAGCTTCCAAAACCATTTACCACCTTTTAAAACCACCTTACAAAATTTTCCATTATGTTATAGTTTTATCCCTGTGCATTGGCTTAACAAAATCGTTTGAGTCAATTTTCAAGCACTTTGCACCTCGACATCAACATAAATTGACAATTTAGTGAATATGGGCTTTGTGGTTGGTAATTTCACCTTCAATAGTGGATAATTTAACCACAACCACAAGAGATGTTATTATAATGATTTACCCATTTTCTATAAAACTAAACTTTTTAGCAACATAATCATGCATTCAAATTCGAATTATTTTATTGTTTATCAATCTCAAGTTAACACACTTCTTTTACTTGAAATTTTAATCAAACAAGTAGCCTATAAAATATGTCTTTCCTCAAATTTTCTCATTGTAGCATTGTGTTAAACATTTAGCTAGCAAACTATAATTATGTGAAGTGAATGAAATTTCTTGTACATTTAAATTCTCCTGTAACAAATTGGTTTATACTCCATTGACCCTAGTGTTCCAATCTGGAGCTTTGATATCAGTTTGTAACATACCTAGTCACCTCCGTAACACTATTGAGATGATGCAGTACTTGAATTTCACTTCTAAACTATGGATTTCAATTATATCACTTAAATTTCATTGGTTTTCCATAATATTGAAATAACATTGTAAGTGATTATGGCAATCATTAACTAATTAACTATTCTGAAAACACATATGCACTTATTACGATGAATGGATTCGTACAACAACCATGGAATTCATGCAAGCATACATTTTCATACACAACAATTTAAAATACTCACAATAGAATTATAAACAAGTAATTTAAAACACATTAGCACTTATCTTTAAGACAATTGTCCTCCAACCAACTGTAAGTGAAGGACATTCTTCCCAACTATAGGCACTCTGCCAAGCTTGATATTTCCTTGACAAAGGCCACCCTCAAGCTGGGGCTATTAGTACAGAAGGGGTGAATTTCCAATTCCTTTACTCCAAAGCACTCATACTACCCAAAGGTGCAGAAACTCCCTCCACAACTATCCCCACCATCCTACACAACACAATGAATGGACCCCCTTCTCTGCTTTGTAGGTCCCTTAGGTTGTCCCCATTCGCTTCTAGTGCTTCAACACAAGCCAACTTGGAAGTCTCCATGTTAGGGTCCCAGGCAGTCCAACAATAATCCAAGTCTCTCTCACATGGGCACTAATCCCAATTGCACTCGTTTATCAAGGTACTTCATGTGAGGAAGTATGAAGCTCAAAATCTCCCCTTTGCAATGAAAAGATATTAGATGGCATGATGGCAAGGATCCCAAAGTGAATGAATGCATAATGAATGAGTTTCCCAACATTATATACAGATGTATTTGTCTTGACATGTGGTTTCCCATAAGAGGCCATTTCCCCTTCCTAATCCCATATCAACATCATTAACCCCATGCCTAGTTAAAGTGACACTTAAACTATGGTTAAGGAACTTTGGGTTAAAAATGTTAATGAATCTTAAGGTATCATTTAAATTCAATTACGGTCATCACCCCTTAGTACCTCTCACTTCCCCCACCCATGGATGCATGGCCCTCCATATCTTCTTCGTCCTTATTCACTTGCAGTTATTAGGGATTTTTATAGTAATATGTATGTATAACATTTACAGTATCCATGGTCTCCTAGACCATATAAATATGCCATCTATCCTTGGTTTACTTACATGCATATTCACATCTTGGGGTTAAAAATAGGGAGATACAATTCCTAAAATGCCATCTATTGAAATAATTTGTCATCTTTGTGATACTAAGAAGGTGGAATATGAAAAACACTCTTTTAAATTGTCATGTATATGCCCACATTATATCTCAATTTCAAAATATTCGTAACAATACCAATTTTCCTAAATTCTTAACTAATCAAAACTATGGAGATTCATTAAAGCTTCTCTCTAATATTTTCAAGCATATAAATAAATTTCTAAAGCAAATAAATTAATTAATTACCATTTTTTTAAGGTCCAATATGCCAAAGTTAGTCTTAATGTATGGTAACAATCATCATCATCATGCTTCCAATTACCACAGTGAACACATTCACCTTAAGAATCTTCACTAAACGTATACAAAATAGTGATAATCCCCCACTTTATGTCCTATGGTTCTTGGTATAATACCTATTTTGTGAATTTTATTGTTAAAGAAATGTAACTTCATAAGATATTATATTGTACCTTTTATTGTATTATTATTATTCCCCCTTTCGTAGATGTTATTCCTCCGTTCGGATATGTTGTTGATGTACTTGGTCATGTAAAAGTCATGAGGTAAAGCCTTCGTTGTAAGTTGTGTCAATAGTACCCACAAAAGTATTTTATAAATGTTATTTTGAGTCTTCCTAGGTAGGTCGACCCTAATTAAAGGACTAGGACGACCTAGTTAGGTAATTAGGTCACTTACTTGATGAGTATAAATAGGTGAGGCGCCTCCCTCATTTAGACACATCTCTCACACAAGTAAGTGTGCAAGAGAGAGAATGAGGAGGTTCATTGGAGAGAGAAAGATGCTAGTATTTTTCTTGGGGTTGTTCACTATACTTGGTCGAATTCTATATTTAGGAAGATTTGTTGGGTTTTCTCCCCCAAGAGGATTTCCCAAGATAAATCCCCGTGTTCTTTTGTCTTTCTTTGCTTGTCTTTCTTTCAGTGATCCTAATGATATGGTAATGATATTATGATGCTAAATGTTTGAATATAAAGTATAACCTTTAAAATATTAACATGGTATCAAAGCTACCGTGAAGAATTATTTTTGCAGTCGTGATACCACTACAACTGTAACTACTGAAGATTAGGGTTTCATGCTTGAAACCCTATAAGGAAAAATCTTGTCATCCAAGAATTTTCACTATAACTCGAATTTGGAGAAGGCTCGGGAGATGAAACTCGAATACATTGAAGTCGAGATATTTATCTACCTTGTTCTGAGTTTCATCCTCATATTCATTGTACTTTAGGACATATGAGCCCTCCAAAATAGGGTTCCAACCTCTTATAGAATTTAGTTTTAAACATGTGACCTAGGGAGAAATGTCATATATTGGTCTAAGTAGATCCAAATCGAATTTCGTAAGATGTTCCAAAAAGGTAACGGATTTTGGTTTCTCTGGTGTGAGTTTTAGAACCCGAAGTTGAGACAGTGACACGTGTCAGTCCGTACAAGTTCTCTATACTGAACCAGTCTATAAACAAGTCACCTTGGGAAACTTAGCATAAGTTCCACATGGAGAATCCAGTCTTGCTCTAACCTATGGTTTTTGATAGAATACAAATAATAATACCTTAGGATGAAGTTTTAGACATTGAGAAGCAAGAATTTCGGAGATACATAAGATTTAAAACTAAACAATTCAACAGAAGAAAATCGAAGAAAACGGGGCATCAAATATTTTGCAATACATCCACAGATTTGGGAAAAGGAGTATACTACTCAACTCACCTTGAGTAGGGTCATATTTCTATCCAATCAGATATGAAAGTCACCAAGTTTGAAAAATTAGGGTTTCTTTGTCAAGCCCTAGGTCCACTAGAAGCAATCTTTTAGAAAAGCTTTCGAACAAGCATATAATTGAAGAATTCTTATTGGTAAGTCCTACTCTCTATTTAAGGTACTCACTTTTATCAAGATGAATTTTAGAGTTGAGAATATATTAGAAGGGGCCACAAAATTCAATTCTTGGAAGGCTAGATTACTCTATATCATGGAAGAGAATGAGATAGAATATCACCTCACTAATGACACTATACAATGTGAAACAGAAGTAGACAAGACCAAGTATAAGAAGGATTGAAGGAAATCCAAAAGAATAATAATGGACTCGGTAAAATATAATTTAATTCCATATATTGGTTGGTCAGGGTCAATCAAGAAGATGTTTGATCACTTGGTAAGTTTGTTCAAAAGAAACAATACTAGCAGAAAACTAACCTTGAGAGATAAGCTTCGAGAAGTCAATATGTTTGATTCATACTCAGTTAACTCCTATCTCATGAAGGTATATGAATTAAGAGACCAACTTGCAACCATTGATGATCCATTAGATGATAAAGATCTTGTCACGATAACTCTTAATGGTCTCCCCTCTTCCTCGATTCAGGGACTATGCGCATGGAAGAAACCACCCAACTTTGATAAGCTTTGGGATCTTTGTGTACAAGAAGAAACCAGGTTACAATAAAAAAAAAAATCTCATAAACCTCAACATGAAGTGGACCAAGCCCTTGCTACTTATGCAATGTGATAAAAAGGAAGAAGGCTTGAGAAAAGGAACTTAGATAGAAGACAAAGTTCAACTACAAGTCGAGATTTAAAGAAGAAGGATATTTCACATATCCGGTGCTTCAGATGTGAAAAATTTGGTCACTTTACAGTAAATTATTTGTAGAAGAAGAGGCAACATGAATCAACAAATTATGTCGATGAAGAACCTCCAACAAAAAGGCCATCATTAGAAGAGTATGAAGAACATGTACTTTGACCATTCTATTGTATATGGGCCATTATCCCTGGTATGGGAACCCAAAAGACTTGATAAAACTATTATTCAATTCAGAGGGAGGGCAACATGAAGGAAGCAAAATCCAGAGGGGGCAAACCCTAAAAAAACATACAAGATAAGTGTTTTTGTTTTATTTGTGAATGTTTAGATGATATTGTTAAGATGAGCAAATGCTTAGATTTAGGAAATGTATTATACATGTTAGATTGTTTGCATAAATAAACAATATACTACTAATATGCATGCGATGGGTAAGTGGCCTATGGTGTTATACAACATTCCATTGCTACTCATCTAGAATGAAACCTCTTTACTGACATATTGGGAGTAGTGCGTGCTCTTAATAATGTTCTGGGAGAGATGGAAGGCATGTAGAAAGTTACTGTATGTATATGGGATATGGATGACTGTTGTGTTGAAGCATTAGCTAAGATAGTTGCATATGTATTTATGCATAAGAATTTGTCATTTTGAAATTATAAAATGTTTCTGATCATACATTTGAATTTGACTTGCAGGAAAGATCGTGTGATGAAGACTCATTAAAGAAAACTTCAATCTTTGTTACAAGGTTGAAGAAAAGCAGTCAAATTATCCTACACCTCACATGATTGACGACCTCCGTGATAGAGGGAGTAGTGGGTTCCAAAACTTGAAGAAGGATGATGTAGATAGTGCAATGATGACTTGGCTAGATTGTCAGATGGAATTGACATCAAGATGACCTTTGTGATGGAGGGAGCAATATGTGCCGTGATGACTTGGTAAAAGTGTGTGCCACGAAGATTTGGTAGAAGTGAGTGCCATGATGACTTGGATAGGACATAACCGTGATGAATTGGTTCCTTGAGAATGCTAACTGACTTGGATAGGGGTGAGTATCTCATAAACATAACCATGCTGACTTGGTTCCCCGAGAATGCCATGCTGACTTGGATAGGGTGAGTGGCCCATAACCATGCTGACTTGGTTCCCCGAGAATGCCATGTTGACTTAGTTAGGGATGAGTGGCCCATAGACATAACAATGCCGAATTGGTTCTTGTTTGATGATCTTAGATGGGACATCCTACGATGGGATGGAAAGACACTCCAAGACATCATGTGATGGGATAGATAAAGATCCCAAGATGATAAGATCCTCTCATCCTGCGACGAGATGATGATATTAGATGAGACATCTTGCGACCGGATGGTAAGACTCTCCATCACATCCTAATATGGGATAGAGAGAGCTCCCAAGATGGTAATATCCTCTCATCCTGCGACGAGATGATAAGACTCTCTATGACATCCTGTGACAGGATAGAGAGAGCTCCAAAGATGATAAGATCCTTTCATCCTGCGATGGGATGATGATATTAGATGGGACATCCTGCAATGGGATAGAGAGAGATCCAAAGATGATAAGATCCTCTCATCCTGCAACAAGATGACGATCTTAGACGGGACATACTGTGATGGGATGGCAAGATTCTCCATGATGTCTTGTAATTGGATAACGAGAGCTCCCAAGATGGTAATCCTCTCATCCTGCGACATGATGATGATATTAGATGGAACACCCTGTGACAGGGTGGGATGATGAGTTTAGATGGAACATCCTGTGATGGGATGGTAAGATTCTCTATGACATCTTACGATGTGATATAGAGAGATCCTGAAATGCTTTTGATGATGATGGCGTTGATGATAATTTTTTTGATGATGATGGTGTTCTAGTAGTCACATGCTGCTGCTGATGATGATGTTCCATTCCGACGACGACGACGATGATGCTCCAAATGATGATGATGATGTTCCATGCGGATGATGATGCGGATGATGATGTTATAGATGCATGATGTTGTTGTTCCAAAACTTCCTATGATATATAGATTCATCAGTCAATAGTGAAATTGTTGTTGTCATTGATGTTGTATAATACCTTCCTTGTACGAGGGAGTGTTAAAGAAATATAACTTTAGAAGATATTCTATTGTACCTTTTATTGTATTATTATTATTCCTCCTTTCTGAGATGCCATCCTCCATTAAGAGATATAATTGATGTACTTGGTCATGTAAAAGTCATGAGGTAAAACCTCCGTTGTAAGTCGGGTCAATAGTACCCACAAAAGTATTTTATAAATGTTATTTTGAGTCTTCCTAGGTAGGTCGAACCTAATTAAAGGACTAGGCCCACCTAGTTAGGTAATTAGGTCACTCACTTGATGAGTATAAATAGGTGAGACGCCTCCCTCATTTAGACACATCTCTCACACAAGTAAGTGCACAAGAGAGAGAGTGAGGAGGTTTGTTGGAGAGAGAAAGTTGCTGGTCTTATTCTTGGGGTTGTTCATTGTACTTGGTCAAATTCTATATTGAGGAAGTTTTGTTGGGTTTTCTCCCCTAAGAGGGTGTCCCAAGATAAATCCCTATGTTCTTTTGTCTTGCTGTGTTTGTCTTTCTTTTAGTGATCCTAATGATATGGTTATGATGTTATGATGCTAAATGTTTGAAGATCTTGCATAACCATTAAAATATTAGCAACTATAAAGTATGGACCCATCTTAACCTCAAAGCTAATTAGGATAAAGAGGGATAAAATCCCTAAAAGCACAAACCTTTAGAGTGCAAAAAATTTGAATTTTTTTTAGACTTCTAAAAATTTAATCTACCTCGATGATTATTTTTGTGGATGTTATAAAGTATGGATCCATCTTAACATCAAACTTGTTTAAGATCTAGAGGGATTAAATCCTTAAAAGCACAAACCTTTTTTAGAGTGACGAAATTTGAATTTTTTTTACACTTCTGGGGATTTGATCCACCTCGATGCTTATAAATCTTTGGTCAAGATGAATCTAGACTGATGCCATTTCATCTTTAGTTCATGGCATTGTGGTATATATAACTCTTCTCATTTTTGTTGATGATATACTTTTGCTAGGGGATGGATATGCAAAATATTGGGAAATCTTTCATACCATTTTAAAACTATTTTGTGATGCCTCCGATATGGAGGTTAGTGTGCAAAAATAATGTTTTCTCCATAATGGTGTTTTAGTGGAGCTTTTGTCACATGTCCTTGCTTTGTTCCCTTTTAAAGTAGATCCAATTGATGATGTTTTTAAATATGTAGGTTATTATCTCAAGCCAAATAAATATTTAAAAAATGGTTGGGTTTGGCTTGTGAGAAAAGTGGAGAAGAAGATTGGTATTTGGTGTTACAGATGGATCTCATTGAGAGACAAATTAACCTTAGTTAAATCAGTACTGGAGAGTATTCTAGTATACTGGCTTTCCCTTGCTAATATCTCAATGTCCATTTTACATAATTTGAGAAGGAGAATGATGTAGATTTTGTGGTCTGGCAATTTGAATAAGGACAAGATCCAGTTGGTAAATTGGGAAATAATTTCACTTCTTAAGAGTTTTGGAGGATGGGTATAAAAAATCTTGTTTCGTTCAGTATGGCATTAAGTCTTAAGAGTATTTGGAGAGGTCTTTTTGGTACAGGTTTATAGAGTGAGGTGCTACTGTCTATATATTTGAGAAATCTATCAATTGTGGAAGGGATAAGGAAGGAAAACAAACATGTGAGAAATGCTTCCATTTTCTGGAGGGGCTTTATTAAGGCTTAACATTGGTTGGGTTCTTGGCTAGCATGGAGGATTGGCAACGGTAAAATTTTGTTTATTGGTATTTAACCTTTCTTGGGGGGGGGGTGATGACTTCTACTAACTTTCTCAAGCTCTCATTTCTTTCCTCTTAGAGAATAGTTTTAGATATTTAACACATAACAACTGGTTCAACTTCTTCTTATTGGATGATGGCATATGATCTTGGCCCGAGGGGATCCCTTGCAGATGACTGAAATTTATACATTGTTGGCTTAAATCATCTTGGTATTAGTATTACAAACTATGAAGATGAGATCAATTGGACTTGGAGCAAATCCATAGGCTAGGTCAGTGCTAAAGCTGCCTATGATGCTATTATAACTACATCTGTCATTTCTACAAGAAAGTGGTGGTATCATAGAATTTGGAAATGGATCTTGGATTTAAAGTTAAAATGTTTCTCATGGTTATGTTTAGAAAATAAAACCATGACATGGGATAATCTCATTAAATTTGGAAGAGCTGGTCCAAATATGTATAGTCCATGCTTTTTAGATGTAGAATCAATAGACCATATTTTTGTACATTGTGGTTTTTTGCGGAAAATATGGAATGAAGCTGACTGGTTTGCAAATAAACAAAATTTGGGAGCCCTTAACTCTTGAAAATAATTTGTAATTTTGGTATAAAAATGCTCCTCTATATAAAGAACTTCCAATATTATTTGTTGGGGAATATGGAGAACTCGGAACTCTATTATCTTTGAAGATCTTACATTAAATGTATTAGTCACCAATGCAAAGATTTTGGGTTTTCATAAGGAATACTTTAAGAAGTCAAAACAAAAGGTGCTAAAGTCTATATTAAATATCTCTCTTTCTAAGGACTTCCTAGTGGGCCACTTTGATGGTGCTTCACAACATGGTGAATGTGGTGGAGGGATGTGGCTACAATTAGACAATAGACAATGTTTCTTCCCGTGGATGGGCTGTGGCTCTGGCTCTAATACTAGAGCATAACTATTGGCTTTGTGAGACTATTATATTTTGAATCTAACAATTTTTTTTTGTCTCTACAGGTATTAGGGGACTCTTGAGTCATTGTTGATTGGGTTGCGAGGAAGAGATCTATCCAGATGACAGTCTTGGAACATTGATGCTCTAGGGTGAGAAATCTACATGCCTCTTTCAATGATCTGACATTTAAGCATATATATCGTCAATTAAATATCATGGCTGATAAATTATAAAAAAACAATTGGTTCTATTGAAGGACTATTGTTTTAAGAAGAACTTATGGACAATTATGTGGTGGTTGGAGGATCTTTTATGGCTTATTAAGCTATTTGTACTTTCCTGTAAGCATTGATGGTCTATTAACTTTACAACAAGATCTAGTTTTCTTTGAAGGAAGATTGTATAAACTTTTTTGATGTGAAGAAAGTATTATGCTCCTAAAAATTGACTAATTTAAGAAAAATGTTGCTACATATAAGTGACAATTTTCAGTATTGAATGTATTTGAAAAGTTATCTTTATTTCATATAAAAAAACAAGGAACCAAGTTTTTCTTTGTGATAAAACACAACTTAACTTAAATTAAATTATTTTATTTTGTTTAAACCCTTAACACCATGAAAAAAAAGAAAAAAAAAAGACGATTAAAGTTTGGCGTACATACCCCTTTCTTAGAAAACCTCAACTCCTAAGAGAAAACACATTCTTTTATTTCTTCGTAAACCCGGAAACACATTCTTTTAACAGTTACGGTCACTCAAACAACAAATATTACCTCTTCTACAAGGTTGATCCTACCTTCAATGACATAACAGCGATCAATGTGCCTTCTATAAATTTTTGGAATGTGCTGTTGCAATGGTTTGACGATATATTACAGCCCGCTGCCAAAAGCTTGGAAATTGCAGAAGCCATTCAGTGGAAATTGAAGAAGTCACTTTCCAATTGGAATCACTGATGAGTTCGGCTTACAAACACTAGGGTTTAGGGTTTAAGCAGTGTTGGGATAAGAATCGCAGTAATGGCATCTTCACTAATGAAACTTACTCGTTCTATTCGATCCGCTGTCGGTGGATTCAGAGCTCAATCTACTGGTGAGTACTCCCTCCTGAATAATCCTCTAAAAGTTCTCTACTGCGAGAGTGATAAACGAGATTTTTATTGAATGATTGAGAACAAATGTGTATGATTATGAGTTTAGGTTACTACAAAAGCAGTCCGTGGCTGTTAAAATGGATATATCGAGCTCCAAAGAGAAACTTAAAGCCCACACGAAGAGCAGAAAATGAAACGTCCAAAGTTTTACAGAGCTATGGCTTTCTTCAGAAAATCTACAGTTATCTCTGACTTCAAGCTATAGGAAAAGCTAAGAAGATGTTAAACACCCGAGTGAAATTATGGTTTACTTTATATTGGTTTGGTGAATGCTTTTAATTTATTGTAACTTGCCTTTATTAGTTTTGCCGATGTCTTCAAAGAGGATGCACAAGTCACGATTAACACTCCAATGATCCCTTTTTGCTGTAGAAAGATAGAGAATTTAATCTATATCAATGTTCCCGAGTGATATGTTTTTTTCTTGAAAGTGATGCTTTGACAAGCTACATTGGAAGAATTACATGTGTGTGTGGGTGAACTGGCCTACCTGGGGTGCATTGCAATGTCTCGTGCTTGTGGAGGCCAACTTGTCCACATGGGATGATGCTTAAGTACATATCCTACCCTCGGAAAGATTGGAACCCTGATGGATGGCTGGAGAAGCCAATGCTCTCAGCATTGAACCACGGCCCCATTCTCAGAATTGATCAATTGAAATACATCAATGCGAACCAAGACCCTTCCCTTGGCCTCTACTTCTCATATACTAACATTTTTCAATTATTTGGGCAAGTCTCTCTGACTGAGCAGTTATTGCATTTCATTTGTCCACTGTAAAATTCAGAGAGACAGAGGAGGGCTATGGTCTGTTACAAATGTAGTGAAAGGGAAGGGAAGGAGGGACACCAATTTAGAAACTTTGGTTTAGAATGACATACTAATATATTTGCAAGATCAAAAGGGCATTTGAGACTTGTCTTCCTAGGGTGGGCAAAAATGTAGAGGTATCTCTACTGGAATAGCGGCTTCTTTTGCTGTCGATCTTCTCTCAGGGGATCAGTTCAAGTTCCTCAGAAACGTGGGATGTATACCTAGTGTATCATAATCCGTGTAAACTCAATTTATCTCTGCAAGGCTGCACCTGTCCAACCTCTGCATTTTCATATCTTCGTTTAAAAAAAAAATTAGATCTTTGTTTTCTCAGCAAGATAGTCATTCTCCACGAAAAAGAAATATCTACAAATATAGATATCTGAAATTTTAAATAACCTAAGCAGTTTTAATGTAAAATCGAAGATATTGTTCGCATCAGGCCTTTCCGCAGCCTTTTTGACACTATTTTGTCTTCGAAGCTTTGTACATATATCTCTTGCATCTTTCTCTGCTTCTCTGTCTCAATAATCTCAGGTTCAGCCTTCACATGCTTTGATACCAAAAGTTGGACACAATGATCCATCAAATGAGTAGATACAAAAATGTAATGAAAGACACACAATAACTCAAGGGCCATCTGTTGGTGCTTGAATGTGGACTTGTCCCATGTAGAGGGGTGAGTGCTGCAAACAAAAAGAAATGGAAATAGAGGGAATTGGCTTGGGGAAGGTGCAGCAGCATGTAGGAAACCAAAAAATGAGGGATCCTCTTCCATTCTTGAGGAAACCTAAAGTAAAATTTGGGAATGTGAGTGCAAGTCAACCACCAAAAAAGAGGCCAGCTGCAAGTGCTGGTCCAATGGACAAGATCTTTCAACAAGAGAAGTGACATAAGATTGATCTTACCATTGGGGTTTTTTCTATCTCAACTTCATTTCATTTAATGTTGCATGGTTACCTTTGTTTAATGAGACGTGTCGAGACTGGAGCTCTAATTGATCAAGCTTCAATGGGTTATGCGCCTCCAAGTTCAAAGAAGCTTAGAACCACATTGTTGGTTAAGGCAAAGAAGGAGGTGGATAAAATCCTAGAACCCATTAAATAGTAAATCACCATGGCCTTCATTCATTGTTAGTATTTTTTTTATGGATGGACAGATACAACATCACACTCACTCATCAATTTCAAGGTATATTCCCTAAATGGACTAGTCTTCTTGAAAGCAGTGGATGCTCTTGGAAAATACAAGGACACAAAATATATGGGTGAGTTGTTCATTAAAATTATTGAAGATGTAGGTGTCAATTCTGGTGTGTAAATTATCATAGATAATGCATCTATGCAAGGTTGTTGGCATGCTTGTGGAAGCTAAATATCCACAAATATTTTGGACACTTTGCATTGCTCATTGTTTGAATTTGGCACTTAAATCTATTGCTTCCGATGCGACATGGATGGAAAGTATTATGGATTATGCACACCATATTTGCAATTTTGTACAAAACCATACCAATGCCCTCACGATCTATAGGGATTACACACATCTATCGTTGTCGAAAATTGCAGATACTTGGTTTGCCTCCCCATTCATCATGCTTAAGAGGTTGAGGGAGGTTAAGATCGTTCTTGGTTCCATGGTTATTTTAGAGTTTTGGTCTTTTTGGAGAAAGTCAGACCAAACTTCTTAAAAAAAGGTCAAGGATATGTTAGTTTTTAAAGTTAGCAGTATATTTCCAATATTATATGCAACATAATATATAGTAGGATCACTAAAAAACAACCAAGCACAGAAACAATAGACACAATAATTTGACTTGGGAAACCAGAAGGGAGAAAACCCAACAACCTTCTAATAGAGATCTCAGTTCAAAGAATGACATACATCTAAATACATAGCAAATATAAAGCTGAAGATAAACCCCAAGAATATAGGAGAAACTTCTCCAATGATAGCGAACCCTGGAAAAGTCTTCTTCTAGTTGTAGTGAACTTTTCTCTTGAGTGGAACGAACTTGCTTGGTGAAAAATGAGGAGGGCACTTTTTATTTATACTTTTTCATGTTGGCATTTTCACTTTTGGAGTGGGGCCGACTTGTCTTCTTTTGCATGGGTCGACTTCTTTTTCGGTGGCATAATAAGAGTCATCTTCATGTTTCTTCTGGGGCCGTCTTGGTGAGGATGCCTCATGCAACTACTACATCAATAGGATAGTGTTAAATGATGGATGGCGGGAGAGGGTAGATCTTACCATTAAGATCATGGACCCTAGCATTTCTTTGTTTCTTTTTGTAGACATGGACTAGACCTTTTGAGGAGATGTGTACTAGGGGTGGTATTCCATGACTAAGGCGGTGAAGACCATTTATTTTATAGAATGAGTGCCCTGAGTATGGTGCATCAACAGAGAGCTTATTCATCACTATACGAGATATTCTCATCAGCAGGTGGGATAAGAATTGCACACCTTTGCATTGCTTGGCTCATTCATTGAATCCCAAGTACTACAGTAATGATTGGCTCAATGGTGGGCCTTCACACAAAGTCCTTCCTCATAGGCACTAAGAGATTTCATAGGGGAGGAAGGAAGCATTTAGAAGGATATTTTAGGATAGAGTATCCCTTGATGAGGTGGAGGAGGGCTTCGTAGAGTTCATTGGCACTGGGAGATTTGGAGGTTATGATGTGCTTAGAGACAGGGGTTAAGAAGCCCTATGCTTAGTGGGAAACTCATGGGTAAGCATGCCCTATTCTATAGGATTTAGCCATGAGGATCCTCTCTCAGGTTACTTCATGCTCTTGTGCAAGAGGAATTGGAGCACATATGGGAATTTGTATATTGTGAAGAAGAGAAAGCTTGAGCACTTTAGGGTAGAGACAATGCTATATGTGCACTCCAACCTTCGCCTTGTTTACAAGTAAAGGGAGGACTGATTGAAGTGAAAGACAAAGATGTGGGATGTGTTTCCTGATGATACGGGTTTGGACAACGGTGTTGAGTTGGCATTAACCAACTTGGATCTTAATGAATCACTGCCGAAGTCGACCACTTTTGATGATGGTGATACTTTTGAGGGGTCATCCTCCACATTAGTAGATGGAAATCTTAGATTGGATGTAGTAGCTAAGGGTGCGAAGGGTGAAGGAGTTAATAGTGGCAGTGCTAATAATTTTGATGATGCTGACATGGAGGAGGACGATTGGGTCCTAATAACGACGACTTCGAGCTATGACATTCTTCCATCATTGGTTATGGTGTCTATATTCTACTCTATTTTGATTTTGCATTGGCATTCCCACCCATAGTATTTTACTATTAGTGACTTAGTATCTTAATCTATGTAATACAAACTATAGTTTGCTTTTGATTGCATATGATGACTTAATGATAAAACTCTAGTTTATGATTGCATTTACTTTTGCATTGGCATTCCCACCCATTTCTATTTTATGATGTGTATTAGATGATGGTTGGTGGGAGAGGGTATATCTTACCATTAAGATACAGTGCTAGACGATGGTTGGTGGAGAATGGTAGATCTAACCATTAAGATCATGGACCCTATCATTTCTTTGTTGTGGTTTTCAGACATGAACCAACCCATTTTAGGAGATGTTTATGAGGGGTGGGATTCAATGATTGAGGTGGTTAAGATCGTTATTTTATAGAATGAGTGCCATGAGTATGGAACATCAACAAAGAGCTTATTCATCACCATATGAGATATTTTATCGGTAGGTGGGATAAGAATTGCACACCTTTGCATTGGTTGGCTCACTCATTGAATCCCAAGTACTACTATAATGCTTGGCTCAATGGTGGCCCTTCACATAGAGTCCCTTCTCATAGGGATGGGGAGGAAGGAAGCGTTTAGAAGGATATTTTAGGATAGAGCATCCCTTGATGAAGTGGGGGAGGGTTTCCCAGAGTTTTCGATTGGCATTGAGAGATTTGGAGGTTATGACGTGCTCAAAGACATGGGTGTTATGAAGCCCTATGCTTGGTGGACAATTCATGGGGCAACATGCTCTATTCTATAGGATTTGGCCATGAGGATCCTCTCTTAGGTTCCTTCATCCTCTTGTTGTGAGAGGAATTGGAGCACATATGGGAATTTGTACAGTGTGAAGAAGAACAGGCTTAAGTAGTCCAGGGTAGAGACATTGGTACATGTGCACTCCAACCTCCGTCTTATTTATAGGGAAATGGAGGAGTGGTTGAAGAGAAAGACAAAGAAGTGGATTGTGTTTCTTGATGATATGGGTTTGGACAATAGTGTTGAGTTGGCATTTGACGACTTGGATCTTAATGAATTGGTGCTAGAGCCGATCACTTTTGATGATGGTGATCCTCTTGAGGGGTCATCCTCCACACTAGTAGATGTAGATCTTAGCTTGGATGCAGTAGTTGAGGAGGAAGAAAATGGAGGAGATAGCAGTGGTGGTGATGATGATTTTGATGATGCTAATATGGAAGACTACTGACTTCTAACAGTGACAACCTTAAGCTATGACATTTTTCCATCTATGGTTCTAGTATCTACATACCACCATGTTTTGTATTTTCCATTGGCATTCCCATCTTACTATTAGTTACTTAGTATCTTAATCTATGTAATATAGGCTGTTACAACTCAGACTGTTTGAAGCGTTCCTTCCAGATGTACCAAAGCGAGCGATTTCTTTTTCTTTTGTAAAGGCCAAGTTTTTGGGGCTATATTATGTAAAGAGTTGATTTTAGGGATAAATACCCTTGATTAGGTCATGGCAGGTCTCCTTGATTTCCACCTCAAGGAGGTGCTGACCTTGTGGCTTTGCTAACTACCCTTTGGGTAGGTGTTCGATGCCCTTGAGGCAAATCATTGGGACACATGGCCACACTCGTATTATTCTTTGTAGAGATGTTTGCGCGTGTAAGGGTTGTCATGTTAGGATATTTAGACACTTAGGAGTTAGTTAAGATCAACTTGTGTAATATATCCGTTAGGTAAAGTGTGTTTCTTTAGTATGCATTAGTATGCATTAGTATGCATTTGTAAATATTCTAATCTGACGATCACGATATGCTCTAGACATAAAGTGATCCGACGGTTCAACTTTTCTTAGATCATACCTACCATTGATCTATGGCTTAACACCCGATTGGTCCATGATCTCTATTTAAAGAGCATGGAGGGTCCTTGGCTAGTTGATCGATTATGAGAAGCTCATGTAACTTTCTTTCTTTTGCATAATAAATTGCTCCAAGTGGTTATTTGGTTGGGCCCGTGGACTATTTCCCTTTCGAGGGTTTTAACCACGTGACAAACATCGGTGTGTTGATCTATGATCTATTTGTGTGAAGCGGTTGCTCAAGGTGTTCGGTCTTTTGGGAGTACCCTGTGTACCCGAACACGGTATCAAAGCGTTTATGAAGAGCCGCTTTTGGTTTTGATCAAGATCTGGAACTGGTGTTGCCGAAACTTTGAAAAGGTTTTTGGTTCTGGAGTTTCTGTGCATTTGTGGCCTGTGGGAGCTGTTCCATTGTGTCCGGAGCGCCGTTTCCATTGGGAAATAGTTTTCGTTTCACCGAAAACCGTTTTCGTTTGATCCAGAAACACCCATTTCGGCAAATCTGAAGGTAAAATGTTACAATGACGTATTTGTTTAATTTTTTTTTAAATCTCTCATATTTTATTAGTTTTATTATTAGATCTTTATTGTTTTAGTCTCGGACTGTTGCCTTCCCTGGCTGCGTATGCTCTTTGTCGTGCACCTTGTGCAATCGCGGCGAATCAGAAACAGAAAGGGAAAGTTTTTTTTCTTGTCTTCTCGGCTACGTATGCTCTTTGCTGTGCACCTTGTGCGATCACGACAAATTAGAAACAACGAGAAAACTTGAAAACATGGATTTTCCGGGTAAGCTAACCAAGATCTAACCCCATTGTGTGGAAAAAGTTTTTTTTGTTTTTTGTTTTTCGTTTTTTTTGTGATTTGCAGAAAAAAAAGACAAACATGGAGAATGAGAGAGAAGAGTAAAACAAAACAAAAAAGCCCCCTTCCTCTTTCCATTCTTTTACGTACCTTTTAAACTTAGCTCACTTGGTCCAAAGTTGCTTTATTCCTTAATAGGTCTTGAGTTCAAGTCTTATTAAGCTACTTTTTAGTGCATGCAATTTCTATTTTCAAGTTACTTTATTGTAAAAGTGCATCTCACTTAAATAAAATAAAATAAAAAGTGAGTCACTTAAGTCTTTTAATTTATTGCCGCACTATTTAAAGTAACATTATTGTAAAAATGAACATCACTTATTCTACAAAAGTGATTTACTTAAAAACAACTTTATTGTAAAGTGATTGTCAAAGGTTGATCTTGGGAAGAGGGGGGTTCTTTTTTTTAGTTGGTCAAGTTACTATCTGCCACGTCACTATTGGGGACATCTTCAACATTTTCTTTGATCAAGAATAACTTCATCATCCAGAATTAGTTTTCAGTGTCGTTTTTTTTTAAAACCACATAGTTTTTCGAGCTCTTTGCATCCAGACAGTTAGTTTCTGTTCTTTCAGCCATTATTTTATAGTATGGCCGCCCCTTGTGATATTATACTTACAAGTGCTAACTATTTCTCATGGAAATCTCGTATGGAGGATGTTTTGCGAAGTAGGGGACTTTTCAGGATAACCTCAAGGAAAGAAACAAAACCCACTGATGATGATAAGAAAATTAAATGGGCAAATAGATGTGATGAAGCTCGTGGATTGATTGGGATGTCCATCTCTACTGATTTGCGATTCCACATATCTGGAATTGATGAACCTGATCAAGCTTGGGAAAAGTTGGAATCTGTGTTTGGTAAACATAATGAAATTCGGGGTCATCAACTTGAGAATGAGTTGATTTCCTTGAATTCAAATGATTTTTCATGCATTCAAGACTATTTATCTAAGTATAAAACTCTTAGACTCTTATGTGCAGAATGCAAGATTAAGAAAGAAGACAAACAATGTATTTATCATATTCTTTCCAAACTTGGACCTGCATATTCTGTTTTTGTATCTACATTCTACTTCATGAAAGAATCCTTGACTGCAGCTAGCTATCAAAAGCCTAGTCTTGAATCCTTTTGTGATTCCCTAATTAGAGAGCAAGATAAGCTCATTCATCTTGGAATAATTAACAATGCAGATACATCTAGGAAAGCCTTATTGTCCCAACAGAAAGAAAAGTCCAAGCCTCCCAAGAAACAAAATTTTCGCAATAATAAGCCAAACAACAAGGGTCCCAAACCCTCTCAATCAACTCCTTTAAAAAATGACAAAGGATCCAAGCCAAAAGGAAAGAAGACTGAGCGTCATTGCAATTTTTGTGGGAAAGATAATCATGATGAATCGAAGTGTTTCGAGAAGATGTCCGCCTTGGAAGCAACAATGAATAAGCACCACATCAGCCTAGATTCGTCTTCAGAATCTACCTCTCATGGACATGCACTTTGTGCTTCTAGTTACTCTTATACTGCATCTTCTTCTTCTACTTCAATTGAATGGCTCGTTGATTCTGGAGCATCTTATCATATGGCTAAGGATCAAGCCATCTTTTCTACTATGCATGAATGTAACACCAGACAAATATTTGTTGGTGATGACAGATCTCTAAGTGTTGTAGGATCTGAAACAGTTCCAGTAGAAAATGGTCATTTCAGTGATGTACTATGTGTTCCAAATATTTCCTGCAATTTGTTATCAGTCTATCAAATTACTCATTCAGGTGAAGGTAAAAATGTGACGTTTACACCTCACCAAGTTGTAATCAAGGATTTTAAAAATCCTCAAAATGTCCTTGCTATTGGAACTGTTGATGATATTACCAGGTTGTACAAATTTAACAACTTTGGGTCATCACCTTTTCCTTCAGTTTTTGTTGCTTATAGTGATAACTTGAGCAAACTTTGACATGAGCGATTTGGTCACTTAAATTATCGCTCATAGCAACAACTATGTAAAGACAATATGGTGACTGGTCTTTCGATGGTATCTTGCAAGAATGGTGTTTGTTCCGGTTGTGTACTCGGAAAACATCATCGGGACAGTTTTGACAAACGTGCCTCTTGGCACACCTCGGTTCCCTTGGAGCTTGTGCATAGTGACTTGTGTGGCCCTCTTCCATTTGCATCCTTTTCTGGTTTCAAATATTTCTTAACTTTCATTGATGACTACTCCAGACGCACTTGGGTTTACTTCCTAAAACTTAAGAGCGAAGTATTTAACATGTTCTTGGCCTACAAGGCCCTTGTTGAAAAACAATCTGGTCATCAAATTATTAAGTTAAGATCTGACAATGGAGGAGAATATGTTAACAATAAGTTCACTACTTTCTGCACTGAACAAGGAATCCAACAACAACACACTGTTCCATATACACCACAACAAAATGGTGTAGCTGAACGGAAGAACCGCACTTTAAAAGAAATGGCTAATTGTATGATCCAATCTAAGGGACTAAGTCTTCAATATTGGGCAGAGGCCTTAAATTGTGCAAATTACATAGGTAATCGCACACCCACTAAAGTTTTACAAGGTATAACACTGGAAGAAGCATGGAGTAAAATTAAACCAGATGTAAGTCACTTTTGTCTGTTTGGTTGTGAAGCATGGACTCACATTCCGGATGAAAAACGGAAAGCATTGCAGCCTAAAAGTGAAAAGTGCATATTTGTTGGATATTCTGAAGATGTAAAAGGTTATAGACTTCTTCAGCCCCATTCACATGATATAATCATTAGAAGAGATGTTAAATTTGATGAAAATCTCTTGGCCTGCGAGCCTAACTTGGCGGCTGTGCCATTCTTGGCCTGCGAGCTTGATTCGACGATTGTGCTTTCTTCTTCTTCCAACTTCCTTGACAGGTTTCCAACTCCAGTTTCTGATGATGACAGTGAGGATGAAAATCCACCTCCGCCTGCTCATGTTCCTCCAATTGCACCAGCACCAATGCTTCCTCGATGGGTTCGTTCAACATGTGAAGCAGCTGGTGATCTTGCTGGTGATCCTAGAGATCAATGTCGAACACGTTCTCAGTTTCAGTGAGCCTCTTCTCTTTTGGCTCAAGTTTCCGAGAATCATGATCCAAAAACTTTTGCAAAAGCTTCACGAAATCCAGATTGGGATGCAGCTATGGATCAAGAATATCGTTTCTTAATGGCGAACAATACTTGGGATCTTGTTCCTCTTCCAAAAGGAAGAAAACTTGTTAGATGTAAATGGGTCTACAGAACTAAGTATGCATCAGATGGAAGTGTTGAAAGACTTAAGGCAAGTTTAGTTGCTAAAGGTTTTTCCCAAGTTGAAGGGATTGACTACAATGAAACCTTTGCTCCTGTTGCAAAAATGAATTCCATCCGCCTTGTTCTTTCCCTTGCAGCCTTACATAACTGGGAAGTCCATCAAATGGATGTCAAGTCTGCCTTTTTACATGGTGATTTACAGGAGAAAATTTACATGGAACAACCTCCTGGATATGTTCAAGATAACTCTAGCCTTGTCTGTCTCCTTAAGAAATCCTTATATGGCCTTAAGCAAGCTCCTAGAACTTGGTATGCCGAAATGGATAGCTTTCTCCTTGACACTGGTTTTTCTAGATGCCACTCTGACCCCAAAGTATATACCAAGAAAGTAGGAAACCATCTCATCATACTTGTTCTTTATGTTGATGATCTTATCCTTACTGGTAGTGACCCTAAACTTATAACTCATGTGAAATTCAGTCTTAAGCAAAATTTTGAAATGTCAGACTTAGGACATTTGCATTATTTTCTTGGTCTCCAAGTCTTGCAAACCAAAGAAGGAATCTTTCTTTCCCAGTCTAAGTATGCTTGTGACCTTCTTCGTCGCTTCCACATGGAAGATTGTAAACCAGCCCCTTCTCCCTTCCAGTCTGGAGTCAAATTTTCAGCCACTTGTACTTCCCCTGAAGTAGATGCCACCTTGTATCGTCAGCTTGTTGGTAGTCTTTTATACTTGACTCATTCCCGTCCTGACTTTTCCTTTGCCGTTGGTCGTGTTGCCCGTTATATGCAAACTCCTCATGAAAGTCACTGGAAAGCAGCAAAAAGAATACTTCGATATATTCGAGGTTATGTTTTTAGTTTGGGATCTGGACCTATCACTTGGGCTTGTAAGAAACAACAAGCTCTTGCTCTTTCTTCAGCAGAAACAGAATATTGAGCCGCAATTAATGCCAGTCAGGAAGCTTTATGGCTTCGGCAGATCCTTTCAGAGTTTGGATTCGAGTAGCAACAACCTACTCCACATTGGTGCGACAATCAAAGTGCCATCAAGCTTGCCAAAGATCCAGTTCTACATCAACGCAACAAACACATTGAGCTACACATGCACTTCATCAGAAATCTTCTTCATGATCGTGTTCTTGTCTATTTCCCTCTATTTCCCTACAGATGATCAAGTTGCAGACATCTTCACCAAGTCTCTTACAGAAGCGAAGTTTTCTAAACTTCGATCTATGTTAGCAGTTCAGGAATGTGTCCTTAAGGGGGGATAGGCTCTAATGCCTCCTTCCTTTTCCTAATAGTGTCACTTTTGTAAATCCTTCAATCCTATCCCAAGTTGTTCTTAAGGGGGGATGTTAGGATATTTAGACACTTAGGAGTTAGTTAAGATCAACTTGTGTAATATATCCGTTAGGTAAAGTGTGTTTCTTTAGTATGCATTTGTAAATATTCTAATCCGATGGTCACGATATGCTCTAGACATAAAGTGATTCGATGGTTCAACTTCTCTTAGATCATACCTACCATTGATCCATGGCTTAACACCCGATTGGTCCATGATCTCTATTTAAAGAGCATGGAGGGTTATTGGCTAGTTGATCGATTATGAGGAGTTCATGTAACTTTCTTTCTTTTGCATAATAAATTGCTCGAAGTAGCTATTTGGCTGGGGTCGTGGACTGTTTCACTCTCGAGGGTTTTAACCACGTGACAAACATCGGTGTGTTGATCTGTGATCTATTTGTGTGAAGCGGTTGCTCAAGGTGTTCGGTCTTTTGGGAGTACCCTGTGTACCCGAACATGTCATACCCGGTTTAGCACACCTCATTTTTCCCACTTGGACCTATTATCTTGATGCAAAACCCTTCCTCCTAGTCTTAAGATCCATGATGCCATTCCTTAAAAGAAGAATCCTACATTGTTAAAAAGGAGGGCGTTGAGGGACAACCATCTGTTGGTGTCAGTTGGGGCATAACACCCTCCTTTTGGCTCACCTGACACTTGGTGGAGCCTAATTCCACAATTTTATTCTTATTTTAAGTCATTGTATGGTTTAGTCCCCAGTTTGTGGGTGCACTAACCTTAAATTTTATAATTTGTCATTAACTTTGTAGGCTCAAATTTGCAAAAGGTTAAGGGTTGTCTCATATAAATAAGGCAACCTCACCTCATTTATAAATCATGGACAAGGGTTCAAATTATGTATTCTTTTATTTTCCTATTGGTTTATTGGAGCACTTGAAGCTATGCGCACCTCTCTCTTGATGTCTTTTTTGCTTGAAGGACGAACTAATTATGTTCTAGGGTTTGACCTTGCACATGCTAATTTGATGCTAGATTAGTTGTAATAACTTATGCTCAAGGGTAACTTAAGATGCACTATCTTGCTCATTCTTGGTTAATGTTGGTAAGTTTATCTCCTAACCCTAGTTTAACGTTGCTCTTGAAGTGCTTTGGACTATTGCTAGCATTTTATCAACTTGCTTGAGTAAACCTTCCTACCAAGGAGCTCTACATTGTTATGTTGGGCCTTGGACTTCTCTATTTGACCTAATCAGGGTTTCACTACCTAACCCTTGAGGTTGCTAGCCTAGCCCTAGTTGCAAGTATTGAATACCATCTCAAGTGGAGGGACGTTAGCCTCGATCTCTCTTAACCCTAGGGTTTGAGATAAGAATTTAATACCTTATATATCATTCCTCTTTTATTCAATTTTTAGATGTTTTATTTTATGCATAAAAATATTTTACTTTTGGAAAAACCCTAAAAATCTAAATAAGTTCAAAAAAAAACCATGATTTGGTATTTTTGGTCCACCCTAAAATTTTTCCTTAGGGTTTTATCCACAAACCCTAGATGGTGTCTTCTTTTGAAGAAGTGCATTGTGATATGTGAAACCCTTGTAATTGGTGAATTAGAGGGTTTGTGGCATTTTTGGTTGATACTACAACTTTACCCTAGTTCAATGGTCCTCTTTTCATTGAGGGTGCACTTTTTGGAGTGGCTACCTTAGGAAGTGTGATATTGCCTTGGGAGGCATAAAATTTCCTTGAAAGGCGTGAAGTTATTTGGCTTTTGTGATAAAGCGAATAACTCCATCATTGCATGATTATTGTGTCTTGTTTAATATTGTTCGGCTCCAATAAGGCATCAATCATAGCTAAGGCTTCATAGAAGGTAGTTGTGGTTTGTTGGTGGTTGTAGGTATATCTTTAATTGATTAGGGTCTTCCCTTGGGTTTTGGAGTTCCCTGAAGCGTTGAGAGGTTAGACTGTGGTGACATTGGGTCTAATTCTCGTTCAAGCTTATCGTCATAGCACTAGGCCTACATAGCCTTGATTTGCAAAGTGGTGCTAGTTTCAACGGTAACACATACTACAATTTGATTTTGATTACATATCATAACTTAATGATAAAATTGTAGTTTATGGTTCAAATTATAAGTTTTAAACTTCCATTTTATGTTGTGTATTA
Source organism: Pseudotsuga menziesii (assembly GCA_001517045.1). Lineage (NCBI taxonomy): Eukaryota > Viridiplantae > Streptophyta > Pinopsida > Pinales > Pinaceae > Pseudotsuga > Pseudotsuga menziesii. The sequence goes on from LPNX010952292.1 coordinate 150,770, forward strand.
AATGATGTTTGGTGGGAGAGGGTAGATCTTACCATTAAGATCTTGCTATTATTTCTTTGTTGCGGTTTGCAGACACGGACGAACCCAATTTAGGAGATGTTTATGAGGGGCTGGATTCCATGATTGAGGCAGTGAAGACTATTATTTTACAGAATGAGTGCCTTGAGTATGGGACATTAATAAAGAGCTTATTCATCACCATATGGATATTCTTATTAGTAGGTGGGATAAGAATTGCACACCTTTGCCCTGTGCTTGGTGGGTGTTACTGCTCAAACTGGCAGCCCTTTGCAAATCAAAGCAATGTATACCTAGTGTTACTGAAGATAAGCTCAGGAGAGAGTTAAATCCAATGTCACCATAGTTTAACCTCTCAACACTTTAGGTAACTCCAAATCCCAGGGGAAGACCCTAATTAGTGAAAGATACTTGCAACCACTAACAAGACACAAATACCATCCACGAAACCTTATTAGCTATTATCAATGCCTTCTCGGAGTCAAACACTATCAAATCTAGAAACAAGAATCATATATAAATGGATTTTTTCACTTTATCAAATAAAATCACACCTTTCGAGGCAATTTCACATTTCCTAAGGCAATGCCACACTTCCCAAGGCAATCACTCCAAAAAGTGCGCCCTCAGGGGAAAGAGGACAATTGGGCTAGGGTGAACTTGGAGGATTAACAAAAAATACCAAACACCTTTCGATTCACGATTTACGGAGGGTTTCACCGATCCCAATACACTTCCTTCATTTAAGACACCCTCTAGGGTTTGTGGCTAAAACCCTAGGGTGAATTTTAGGGTGGACCAAAAACCAAGTTCACGACTAATTTTGGAGTTTTGAATTTATTTAGATTTTTAGGGATTTTTTCAATATTAAAATATTTCTTTGCATAAAATAAAATAAAAGACATAAAATTTGATAAAAAAGAGGATAGTTGAAGGACAGGGTACTAGATTCTTGTCTCAAACCTTAGGGTTATGAGAGATCAAGGCTAATGTCCCTCCTTTTAAGATGGTTTCAACTACTTGCAACTAGGGAAAAGCTAGCAACCTTTAGGGTTAGGTAGTGAAAGCCTAATTAGGGCAAATAGAGAATTCCAAGGCACAATAAGGAGCTCCTTAATAGGAAGATCTCCTCACGCAAGTAGACAAAATGCTAGCAAACAAAATCTGCCTTAGTCCAAAGCACTTCAAGAATGACGTTAAACTAGGGTTAGGAGATAAACTTACCAACATTAATCAAGGGATGAGCAAGGAGATACACCTTTGGTCACCCTTGAGCATAAGTTATAACATCTATTCTTAGCATCCACATAGCATGTGACTATCAAACCCTAAAAATCCTTCCATTTACCATTCATGCAAGAGAAAAAGACATCTCAAGAGAAGTGCGCCAAGCTTTCAAATGCTCTCATAAACCAGTAGGAAAAGAAAAGAATACATAATTTGAACCCTTGTCCATGTTTTACAAATGAGATGAGGATGTCTTATTTATATGAGACAACCCTCAACCTTTTACACATTTGAGCTCACAAGTTAATGACAATATAAAATTTTAGGTTAGTGCACCCACAAACTTGGGAACTGAACCACACAATGACATAAAATAACAATAAAAATGTGAAATTGAGCTCCACCAAGTGCAAGGTGAGCCAAAGCAAGGGTGTCATGCCCCAACTAACCCTAATAGATGCTTGTCCCTCAACGCACTCCTTTTTAACAATGTAGGCTTCTTCTTTAAGGAATGACGTCATGGGTTTGGAGACCAAGAGGAGGGGTTTTCTATATAAAAAATAGGTCCAAGTGGGCAAAATGAGGTGTGCTAAATTGGATATGACAACCCTTTCACAGGTAATCACCTCTACAAAGCAAAATATGAGTGTGGTCATGTGTCCTAATGGACCCATCCCAAGAAGCACCGGACACCAACCCAGGGCCCAAATGGCCCAACAAGATGGGGGACTTTCGCCCATCAAGAGGCAGTTAGCAACACCAATAAGCCAACACTTCTTGGAATGAAAACCAAGACGACTTGCGATGACCTGATTAGGGGTATTTATCCTCAAAATCAACACTTTACATAATATAGCCCCCACAACTTGGCCTTTTCAAAAGAAAAAGAAACACCTCTCTCTGGCACATCTAACACTTTAGACACTTTGAGGCGTAACAATGGTATATGTGCACTCTAACCTCTGTCTTATTTACAGGAAAATAGAGAAGTGGTTGAAGGGAAAGACAAAGATGTGGGATTTGTTTCCTAAAGATATGGGTTTGGACACAGTGTTGAGTGGGTATTAGCCAACTTGGATCTCAATGAACTGGTGCTCGAGTCGGTCACTTTTGATGATGGTGATCCTCTTGAGGGGTCATCCTCCACACCAGTAGATGTAGATCTCAGATTGGATATAGTTGAGGAGGAGGAGGAAAAGGATGGAGGAGATAGTAGTGGTAGTGATGATGATTTTGTTGATGAAGTTGACATGGAGGAGGACTACTGAGTCCTAATAATGATGACTTTGAGCTATGACATTCTTTCATCTATGGTTCTAGTATCTGAGTCCTACCCTATTTTCTCACTATCAGTGACTCGTTATTTTAATCTATGTAATATAGACTACAATTTGTTTTTGATTACATATGATGACTTAATGATAAAATAGCAGTTTATGGTTCAAAACCTAAGTTTTAAAATTCTATTTTATGATGTGTATTAGATGATGGTTGGTGGGAGAGGTTAGATCTTGTTACCACCTAGTTTGCACAGGATGATCAACAGACAAAAGATATGAAAGAACTAGGGAACCTCTAGTTCCATGATCCATCTCAAGCAATCTTTTGTTCATAATTTCATCTTATACATCTCTTTTGCCCATCGTCAAAAGAAGATGATTGTAAATAAATCATGACATGCTATTATGTGTAAAAGGGCTAGCCCGAATGAGTCACTTATATTATTATTGTTCTGTAGTGTTTTTCATTTAGATGAACTTGGCAATCTGAGTTTGTCTAAGTTTTTCACTCACTCCTCCAAAGCCAAAGGATGTATTAATGCATCTGCGTCAAGGTGGTGTCTGAGTCCTTAGGTTTGATGTCAAGTATTAAGTGTGTCACCATATTTTTATTGTAAATCACGTCTTTTTAGGTTCCCTAGCGAGGTAAATGTTGTAAAATTGTATCAAATGATTAAAGGGGGTGTCAAACACCTTAGTATACATCATGCACCCCTTTAGACCCCCTCATTTAGCCTAGCACACCCCTTGGAAACAATATCCCATGATTTTTGCATGTTGGAGACAAATTTGAGTGATTTTAGGAGGTTGGTAAAAGGGTATAATCCCTAATTCGCCCCACTTGAGTGAGGTGTCATTTCTGACTGGATTTGATCTCAATCAATCCCTATTTGTCCCCTCCTTGTGTCCTAGGTGGATCATAAGGAGCCCCTTAAGCTCTAGTTAAATTCATGAGGTTTCAAATTACACTCTAGTTAACTCCATGAGGTGTCATATGACACTCTAGTTCACCCCACTTCATAAAATTCGCCCCCCTCTTCCTCTTTTGCTATTTAAGCAAGCTCTCCCCTCTCTTTTCTATGTTGGTTCTTATTGGACTTTGTGCTCAATCTTTGTATACTTTACTATTTTGGAATAAATCAAGAAGACTTTGGAGGTCAAAGAGGTGTCGTGCAACAATTATGTGGATGCCATTGTCTTATTCTTGACATGTGAGGTAATTGTGTTTGTTTATACATGCTTGTACTTGCTTCCTTAGGCCTTTGAAGGGGTATTACAACCTAGTAGGATAAGCTTTCATTTAGATAGTTTTCCACTTGAAACTTATTGTAGATTGCTTGAGAGGTTTTAGATCTAGATATTTTTATGGTTGATTAGGTATTTGTTCTAATCCTTTCTTGTAGGCTACACCTGGAAGCAGTAAGGAGGAAGAGTTCCTCTTCTACTATGTTGTATGTAAAGTTGTAAACTAATTTGCAGGTCTTCATCCATCAAGAAGTGGGATATAAACCTAGTGCAACCCACTCATGCTTGGTGGCTTCAATGGACTAGTCCCTCAGCATGCCACCTTGGATCTTTAGTGCCCACTTGAAGGCATTCCAATTCTCTTCACTGAACCTTCTCTCAAAGTAAAATCTCAATTGGTTACAAGTTTACAACATCTAGATCTACTTTGTATTTAAAGTTATATTTGCAAGTAGATGTACTAAATTATTAGTTTTTAAGTGTAGATCTAACAAGACATATCATTAGCTCTTAGTTCTAGTATTTTATTGAAGTTTAGACAATGATTTGAGAAATATAGCTTGTTGTCCACGACCAACGTGCAAATTTATTCTTAAACTTCATTTACAACTTATTTTTCATGTGCAATTAACCCCCTTAACCATTGGTTTGAGTGGCTATTTTTTCAGGGCAAGATAGATACCTTATTTAAGGCCTATGTGGCAGCCTTGCATGAGTAGTTTGTTCGTTGTCCTAACTTTGTTTCTTGCAGGTTCTTAAAAGCCACGAAGGGTTAGCCAATTTTCAGAGAAGTCAAGGCTCATTTGACAACCTTTTCTTGGTCATTTTGACCAATATTTTCCATTGATTGTAACCTATGAAACCGGATTCGTCCAAAAGGGCCTGCGTGTCCCGTCTCTGCGTGTCGGACACGGACACGTTGACAGAGCGTGTCCGACACGTCTTTGCAGCGTGTCCTGTTTTCTCAGTGCGTGTACGAAAAACAAGACACGTTTTCCACTAAAAAAACGCCCATAATTGCTTTAAATCAAAATTTTCACTTTCTTTTTATCATTTGCAAGTGTGGAGAGGGTTCTAAAGTGTGTTTGGTGTGCNTTAGATTGTAACCTGTATGATTCTCTAGTTATAAAGGATCATCAAGATCTCAAAAGGTCCTTAGGGATAGTTGTAAAAGCAAGGGAGTAGTGGCCTAGGCCACCATACCTCACATCCCCCCTATCCCCAGTGTCAATTCGCATACATGGTAGTTTACTTTCTTGTTTTTCTTTTCATGCAATTAGATTATTGACATTAGTCTAGGATATTCTAACTTGCTGAGTTAGTTCTAGGAACTAACTACAACTTTCTAGTATTTAAACAACATTTGATTTCGATGGTTAATTCTTAGTAATTAGATCATCTTTATTTCAGTTCACGATAGTGCCTTCTAATGGGGCTCCCTAGTTTACTTTTAGTTTCTGTTTTTCAAGTTTTGCTCTCTTATAGCAATTAAGTCACACATTCTGAATTTGGCAAGCACTTTACTGATATATCATATTCTGCTTTAAAGATTCTGCCCTCGGAAGTTCGATTTACTTTATATAATTTTGCAGTTGACTTGTCTCATTTGCTTCATTTTACTTCAAGGCACTGGTCTTGTTATATATATATGCTATTTATGTTTTGAAGTATAATCTGTAGCGTAGACTCACCTTCTAGTTTAGTAGAACACTAATTGCTAGATTAGTTTTTTTTTGTATTTATATCTTGTATCTTGTATTTATTTTCATTAACTCCTAAGTTATATTTCTTGCTTTCAAGCCTTACATTATTTTACTAGGGACTACCCCCCTTGGCTTTGTTAAGGAGTTGGCCTAAATGGAGGAGTCAAGTGTCAAGGTGAGGCTTGCCCCCGAGGTTCCATCCAATGACTTGAGGTTTTTCTCATTTAAAGGTGTGGATTAGGTAGCAATAGATCTTACCATTAAGATACAATGTTAGATGACGGTTGGTGGGAGAGGGTAGATCTTACCATTATGATTATGGACCCTGTTATAGGGTGAACTAGCAAGGCTAGTCATTGGTCAACATATGAGGGAGAGAGTGACCACTGTAACCTTAGCCATTCTTCCCAAACTGCTTTGGAAGTCGAAACCTCCTAGAGGAGAGCCCTAATAGCAACTCTGTACGGACACTAAACACCAAATGATATCTTCTTGGAAGAATGTTAGTGACCAGTGCCTTATTGGAGTCAACTCAAGAAATGAAGAAAATATACTATATGAGTGAATATGAATTGAGTAAATACAGTTAATACATTCACTTCAGCAATGCACTCATCCAAGGATAGGTAAATAGGTAATTTTAAGACTTAAATCATGCCTATGCAACAATGCGGAGTGTATTCACTTGATTGGCCAATGGCTTCCCAATGAGCAATAGCAAGTGTGATATGTCATTTGTTACAGGTTTAGCCAATGGAAAGAAGGAAGAAACCAACAGTTACAAGTGATTGTTCACAATAAAAAATGTAACCTTTCACACAACAACACTTGTAATAGCAGCAGTCAATCATCCCAAAGTACAGCAGTATGACATGAATTCTAGACAACAGTAATTATCCACCATTTGTGTATATGTTCATGTGTCAATTCCTAACTTTGTATATGCAGCAATATGTATAACAAAACAGTTGGCATGCTTTCAACTAAGGTCTGAAACAAAGTTCTAAGTAATTATTAGCAGTTGTGTCACAATGTTTCAGAGTTTAAAGTTTTAAACAATGACATTATTCCAAACAAAGTGTGCATATAATGTATAAACAAAGTTGTTAACAGTCCACCCTTTAATTGCAATTTAAACCAGCAGCCATGTAACCTGTCAACCAATGTTTATTTGATAGTGTGCAGCTGTTGAGGACTGATAGAAGAGTGTCTGTGCTAAAATGGAGGCTTTGGATAGGCCACTGTAAAGGGCTGTCCACAAGTAAATTTTGCTTGAACAAACCTAAAAAGGGGTAGTCCATGGATGTAGGGAAGGCCTTGGGGCTGTAAGATAAGGACAGTCTGCTGCCCTAGTAGACTAGTATGCAGCAGAAGGAGGAGGAAGGAGCAGGTGGAGGAGGCTCAGGTCGAGTCTCAGGCTTCAGAGTTCCAATATGGTGTTGAGCACTTGTATCCGAGAGAGATTCTAGAGCAGGAGGGAGCTGCTTCAGGAGTTAGAGATGGAGTGGTGTTGTGGACCTTCCTCGTTAGGAGGGAGTGTTGGAAAAAGATAACTCTGAAGGTCCTTATCGTTCCACCCATTTTGCAAAAGACGATATCGTTCCTTTATCTAGGCCCACAAACCAAGCAAGAGCCTTTTCTCCCAGGTGAAGGACAAATGATCGCATGTAAATGTTTTCTTCTTTTTTAATACCATGTTTTGAAGCCAAAGTCATAAACCATTCAACGTAGTGTGCGGCATTATTATGGTCTCCCTTGAAGGCATGCTATAATATCTCTGGTAACTCATCTGAATGTCTTGGAAAGTTCGACAGATTAAGAGGAGCAAAACCTATTTCCATTTCTGCATCAGTCAGATTATATCAGGGTCTTTAAATTCGAATGAAACATGAAAATGCAAATGCAAATTTACACATGCAAATGCAAGAGAAACTAACCCTAGATGCTAGGTTTTGCAAAGAAGAGAGGTTTTGGGACAAATGGAAAAAACCCTACCCTAACCTAGGGCATCTAAGGAGTGACTGACCTACCTCTTGAGAAGCTTAGCCTAGGTTTTACAACTAACCCCAAAGTCCTAAGGTTCTAACCCTAGAAGGACTCCTAAAGGGAGGTACTCCTACAACCAAGGTGACTAAATGTTGACGAAAGATCTAGCCAAGACAAAATGCAACCCCAATGGCTACCATTCAATCCATAAACACACATCATTCATTAACAGTTAACAAAGAGAGATCAAGAAAATCCGTGGATACCTCCTTGTGCACTGTTTAACCAACAATCCATAACATCACCTCTGCAAGAGTATTGAACCAAAGAAACTTCAAGAATTTGCCATCAAAACCCAGAAAACATCTTCCTCAAGAGGAGGCGCCTCACTTCAAAGAGCCCTAGTTGGGTAGAATAAGTGCATAATGTTTTGTGCCCACTTTTGTTCTGTTAAAATGAAGTGAGGAGAGGTTTGTTTATAGCCTCTCACACTCACATTTGCAAAATATCCAGGCCTACATGCCTTAAAAAGTCAATTTGAAATTATAAAATGTCAACTTAAAATTATAACATAAAATAACATAAAAATAGCCTAAAGTAGGCTTATAGTAGGCTACTTGCGGTATTTTCCCCTTAGGTGTGAAAAACTGCTAAAACGAGCAAATCACTTCGAACAAAAGGCTAGAGTGAGTTGGAGGGAGGGCGTCATGCCCCATCTAACCCCAAAATGCTATAAAATCCCTCAACGCTCCCCTCAAAGCAGAATGTACGACCTGGAAGTAAGGAGACGTCCTTTTGAGGAAGGAGACCAAGGAGAGAAGGCGCCAACTAGCTGCAAGGCCAAGAGGGTGTCCTGAGTGGTTGTGAAGGGAGACAAATGTCTCGTAGTTGAAGCAAAGGCCACCAGAGCAAACAAAAGAGGTGCGGGGTCATGTGACCTAGTGATAAACTCCTATGAGACCCAAACACCAACCTCGGGGTTAAAAACCCCAACAATGGGCAGTCGATAGTGCCATTAAGCCATAGTACTCCTAAAAGAAGGACCAAAGGGCCCAACCATGACCACCACTGTCGAATAACTCCCCTCCTGGCCGAAAAATGGTCTCTCTCCCTAGGGCATATCTAAAGGTGCGCTGGGTATAGGTGTAGCGTAACAGACCCTATCATTTCTTTGTTGCGGTTTGTAGACATGGTCTAGCCCATTTTAGGAGATGTTTATGAGGGGTGGGATTCCATGGTTGAGGCAAACTAGACTGCTACTTTATAGAATGAGTGCCTTGAGTATGGGACATCAACAAAGAGCTTATTCATCACCATACGAGATATGCTATCATTAGGTGGGATAGGAATTGCACACCTATGCATTGCTTGTCTCTCATTGGATCCCAAATACTATAGTAATGATTGGCATGGTGGTGGGTCTTCACACAAAGTCTCTCCTCACAGGGATGGAGAGATTTCACAGGGGAGGAAGGAAGCATTTATGAGGATATTTTAGGATAGAGCATCTTTTGATGAGGTGGAGGAGGCTTCGTAGAGTTTCCATTGGCATTGGGAGATTTGGAGGTTATGATGTGTTTAGAGGCAAGGGGTTAAGAAACCCTATGCTTGGTGGGCAACCCATGGGAAAGCATGCCCTATTCTATAGGATTTAGCCATGATGATCCTCTCTTAGGTTACTTCATTCTCTTCTTGCGAGAGGTGTTGGAGCACATAAGGGAATTTGTACAGGGTGAAGAAGAGCAAGCTTGAGCAGTCCATGGCAAAGACAAGTCACAATGGTATATGTTCACTCCAACCTTTGCCTTATTTACAAGTAAAGGGAGGAATGGTTGAAGGGAAATACAAAAATGTGGGATGTGTTTCTTGATGATATGGGTTTGGATAACAATGATGAGTTGGTATTCACCAACTTGGATCTCAATGAACTTGTGCTAAAGGCAATCACTTTGATGATGGTGATACTCTTGAGGGGTCATCCTCCACACTAGTAGATGGAGGTCTTAGATTGGATATAGTAGCTAAGGAGGAGGAGGAGGAGGAGGAGGATGGAGGAGATAGTAGTGGCAGTGATGATGATTTTGATGATGCTAGCATGGAGGACGATTGTTGAGTCCTAACAGTTATGACTTCGAGCTATGCCATTCTTCCATCTATGGTTGTGGTATTTATATTCTACCCTATTTTCTTTTTGCCATTGACATTCCCACCTATAGTATCTTACTATCAATGACTCAATGTCTTAATCTATTAGTGATGACTTCGAGCTATGACATTTTTCCATCTATGGTTTTGTTATCTCTATTCTACTCTATTTTGTATTTGCCATTGGCATTCCCACCTATAGTATCTTACTATCAGTGACTCACTATCTTAATATATGTAATATAGACGACGCTTTAATTTTCATTACACATGATGACTTAATGATAAAACTACATTTTATGATTCAAATTCTAAGTTTTAAACTTCTATTTTATGATGTGTATTAAATATTCTAATTTCTTGTGTGTTTGATCATCAAATTTACATGTAGTTAGTAGTTGTTGATTATTCCTAATGCAGCATCGAGATCCATTCTCTTGGAGAATGGAGGCACCTGGTTAGTTACGAGAAAGTGGAACCAATCCAGCATTAGGGGAACTCAGCCTAGAGCTGAGTGGCCATTCTTTGAATGGAGGCACCTGGTCAGTTACCAGGAAGTGGAACCAGTCTAGCACTGGGGGAACTCACCCTAGAGCTGAGTGGTCGTTCTTTGAATGGAGGCACCTGGTTAGTTACCAGGAAGTGGAACCAGTCTAGCACTGGGGAACTCAGCCTAAAGCTGAGTGGCCATTCTTTGAATGGAGGCACCTGATCAGGTACTAGGAAGTGGACCCAGTCCAACATTGGGGGAACTCAGCCTAGAGCTGAGTGGCCATTCTTTGAATAGAGGCACCTGGTCAGTTACCAGGAAGATGAACGAGTCTAGGACTAGGGGAATTAGCCTAGGGCCGAGGGTCATTCTCCGAGAGAAAGGAGGTGCTTGGTCAGTTACCAAGTATTTGACATCGAGTCAATTGATGCAGCCTAGGGCTGAGGCACCTGATCAATTATCAGAACATCACTGTAAGCTCTAGACCGGGTCTTGGCATGTGAGGCACTCCTACCCTCGATCTGTGGGCTTTGTGATCTTCTCCAGGGATTAGCTACCCTTGGTTAAGACACTTAGTACCCGATCTTGGTGGCACTAGGAGTTCAAGATAAAAGCATTAGTAATTCTCCCTATTTATGTTGATGTACTTTGAGTGGGCATGAAGGACTCCTATGACCACTTGCATTGACCACATGACACTTGAAGAAGACTAAGAGGCTAAAGTAAAAAATACATAAGTACTCTGGTACCACTAAGAAGTCAAAGTGAAAATACAAAAAGGTCATTAGTACCTTGAAAGTAAAAGTAAAAAAGGGTAAAAGAATAAAACCTATTATTTTATTATTATCTGTATGGTCCACTTCAAGTGAATGAAAGGATATAAATAAAGTTCACTTGCCATTCATTTCTACACTCTTCAACAACTGATCTGCTCCCTCCTTCGTGACTGCTCCTTGGAAGACTGAAGTTTTTTGCTAGTTGTTTCTTATCTTACCCTAGCAGGGCGGGCAGCTAGCTAGGGCATCACCATCTTACTCCCTCTCATGAACTAGGGTTTCTCTCCCTACTCCTCACGGCCAGCAAGAGCAGCAGAAGGGTGGATCTAGGGCGGCTCTCTCTCATCACGGGCAGCCTTAATTTTCCACAGAAGTTTCGGTCAGCTTCACGGGCAGCCTGCTATCCTTCATCGGCAGCCTGCTATCTTTCTTGGGCAGATACAGAACCCACAGACATACCTTGGGCAGCCACACCCTCCTCTTGGGCAGCCCTAATTCATTCGTGGACAGGCACAGAAAGGTCCAGGCAGCCTGAGAGTTCAGATCTGGTCCCGGTAGTCTACAGCAGGTCTTGAGCAGCCTCAGAATAACTCGGGCAGCAGCAGAGAAATTTCGGGCAGGTCTCGGGTAACCTAAGATTAACCCGGGCAGTCACAGAATTGTCTGGGCAGATATTTGGGCAGCACAAGAAGGATCTGGACAGACTAGAATAGATTCAGACAGCCCACTGTCTACTCGGGCAGCAGTCTAGAAAATCCTGGCATCCCTAAATTTGGGCATGGGCAGCAGCAGGTGTCCTCGGGCAGACCCTAGTCTGCATGTTTCTAGGCAGTAGAGAAATTTGTTTTCTTTGCAGCAATTTTTTTGGTCAAATCTATTAGGGTTTGAAAATACTTAAACTTGCTAGGGTTTGTTAAATTCTGGAAAAACATTCATCTCAGAATTCTGAGATTTATCTCATTACTACTACAAACTCGGTCATCTCATTTGAGGGATGAATTACTAATGCTTTTGGGCTTTTTGTCCTTTAAAGGTTTCCCCGTGAAAACATCTGGTGTTCATGTGTGTTGATGTTTGATTATTTATTGCACTTGTCTTATTGTTATCTATCTTACAGTCTGTAAAATTAAAGAATATATGCAAATGCTAAAATTCAACAGTAGCTAGTTGTATCAATATTTTCTAAATCTTTTAGTTTCTGAAAGAAATTGGATCTTTATGTCTTTATTTCGTATTTTAATAATTATATATATATATATGCGTGTGTGTGTGTGTGTGTGTGTGTGTGTGTATTTTTTAATTACGTGTCCCGTTTCTGGGGTTGCCATGTCCCCAATGTTCTTTTCGGAGTTGCCATGGCCCATGTCCAATACTCATATTTCTGTGTCTTCGTGTTAGGTGACTTAGCATATATGATATGATCAATGATACACTAATGCAACCATATTATCAAAATGTTCCCTCAACCAAATTCTGTTACTCTCAGCCATAAATAACTGTTGCAACTATCTTTGATTTTTCTCCATATTTTTTATTTTTTCTGAGTTTTTCATGTCCAAGTTTATCCTTGCCCATATTTTCCCATATATTCTCTTATATTTAATATTTCTGGTAAGTTTCTTTACATAACCTTGGCAGTATATTCTGGAAATGATATTTGCTACGTTGTGGTAACTAGGCAAAGCGTTATGTCAAACTGCTTTTACAAAACAATGGTGTACATGAAACCATGGACACAATGAAAGGGGCGGGTAACAATGAACATTACATCATTACTTATTCAATGAGTGGACTTTAATGGCTTAACAATGGAGATGTTTAAGGGGATTTACCATAGAGTTTTCAGTTTTTTCTGGTATTCCCAGCAATTTGAGACAGAAAATCCTTTCTTGTGAGTGTACTTGCTTGTCTGTAACAAACCTCTCTTAAAGCTTTACCATCCCTGATTCTAAATTTCGATCTTTTGTCTGCATTCTTGTCCCTGTTTTATTCCAAATGCCTTTGGCATCTCATTTCTTCAAGTCCATTTCAATGCCTTGAGGAAAGAAAGCAGATTAATGTCTGTGTTCACAAATGAATGAAAGTGTTGGTTGGATTTCTAAATGTCATGGAAACTGCATCAAAGGAATGGATATGGCCCCTTCAAACTATTAGTACAGAAATTCAAAGGCTCTGAATTAGACATGAAACAAAAATGTGGTATAGTATCCCTTAGGCAGTGTAGTTGATTTATATGTATCTGTCAATGAACTACAATTTCGGTCACTTGTCAACCTCTAAATAGTACCTCAAAATCTGTTGAAGGATGTTTTCCGGTGAAGAGTCTGTAGCTATGGAGGTGTCTTGTTCAATCCTGGGTGGCAGCTAAGTATCTGTTGACAAGGAAGACATATTTATCCTATAAATTATAATCCAAGACTGATCTTTTTTGCAAAGAACTAAAGAAGCCATTGATGTTTAATGTCGTATGATATAGAATTATATCACATGCACGCACTAATGGGTGATCATATGGCTTAAGGATGAACAGATTGACTAACAGTCTGTTGGGTTCTTATGTGACTGATTTATCTGCGTCTGCTTATGACTTTTGTAGTCAAGGATCCATCCTTGATGTTAAACAATGCCTATTCTTTTGAAACTTGTAATTTCAGGTGGATGTGACTGAAGAACTGAGAATGTTTTCTGATTTATGTTTGCAACAGATGGGCTCAGCTCAGGATTAATGGGACATTATGGAAACCATATGTGGGGCAGCTCATCAGTCTCTCTCGAACAGATGGGGTTTCCAACTGGTGGATTATATCAAGTTTTATTCCAGGTTTTCTATCAAGCTTCAAATTCATATTATTAGGGCATTTCAAATATCTCAGTATCCAATTTGACATTCTCGTTTACTGACCTACCTCCATTGCTGTCATAAAATGCGTTATACTTGTTTTTGGATCTGTGATTGAGTCCTTTTGCCAAACCAGAACTGTCACTTCAAGTTGCCCTGTCTTCATTGAACCTCTGTTTTGGAGCTGTGGTTGTTCCATTCTTCCTGTCTTCACTAGGGCTCTGTTGTATGCAATCTATTTGAATTGTAATTGGATATAGCCACAAAGCCAGCTTTTAAATCCTAGAGGTATGAAAGATTATAACGAGGCACATGCCCATTACTAAAGAAAATTTAAAGCTTAGATAGAATAAAGGCTTAGCATAAATAAATCCAAGGTATAGCTAGCTGCACATCCAAGAGTAAGGTTGCTTTTAGGCATGACAATAATGTCACACGTGTTTTTTTCCTTCCAGAAAATATGTTGAACCAAAGTACATGACATAATATGTTTTCACCAACGGAGTTTAAAGCATAAAAGTTCAACCAACCTAAATCAAGGTATAAGAGTATGTATACATTTGAAGTCTCCTATAGAAATACATGGTAATACCACAAGGATTTTGGTGTGAATGAATTTGAAGTACTCAAAAGTCTAGAGCCAAATGTAAATACAGGAGGCTGCAGGAAGAAGGGGGGTGCTTCCTGTCTAACCTCTGTTCAGCAACAATCAAGGGCTAACGTTTTGGAAAATTGAGTGTAAAAACTTTATTACGTTCATTCAGTCTATTGGGTACCAAACTGGTATTACGAAAACTGGGCCCTGTCAATCTGAACCAAATTATCTATTCATGTGGGTTTCTCAAGGCCAAGCGTCTACATGCATAAGTTCTCTATCGTATTTGTTTGACTATAAATATGGGAAGTTAGCTATCTGCCTATTTATGAATGTGTTCATCTAGCTGTTGTTTTTCAGACCATGGTAAGCGGATTCTGCACTCAATGAATAATCCTAAAAACCCTTGGTAACTTTAAAGCTCAAAACCCATCAAAACAGCAATGTTCGAATCCTAGATTTTACAAACACATACTGCAGAAAAGCAATAACAGCAATTCGCAGATCTGAACTCTCAATCACATCTATCTTCTATTGAGTAAGGAAAGAAGAAAATAGGCTGAAACAGGTCAAAACAAAAACTCGCCAAGCAATACTGGTGTGCCCAGCATCTCCTTTATAGAATAGGAAGACGAGGGATGATACAATACATCTGATCACACATGAAGTGGTCAAGAAGACTCAAACCTGACCTTAGTCTGATTACCTAGTGTGCCCTAGCTGTATCGATAATTTTGCCAGATAAGTGTGCCTTGACTGGAAGAGAAATTGGAACATGCAAGCATCCATCCTCTTCCTTGAGAACTGTAAACTCAACCTAAACTGGAATCTTACCCATGCAAGGCAACTTAGGGATCTGTGCCCTGTCTAAGAATAGATTATGCATGTGTTGTAAAATTGACGTGAACTGAAGCAAATTGAAAATTGCTAAATCTAGAATAGCAGTTAACTGTACTTAACTGAAGGTGGAAAACTGAAAATATACTAAGATTGGCAGATTGATGTTGAAGGCATGCATGCACTCTCTACTTTTGTAAATAACTGTGCTTCCCTCACACTCTGCTGTGCGCAAGAACCAAGGAAAGCTGCTACCGTACTGCTGCTGTATGGACCTGCAACAAATGCACCGTTACTGCTGCTGTACTTGATGTCTGAGTGCAACTTAATACCCTGGAGAATATTGTTAGAGCTAAACAAGGTAAAAATCTAACACTCCCTCTTAGCAAGGAAAGTGTTCTCCACCAAAGCAGTCTCTTTCTGAACATCTCGAGCTTACCCTTTGCCAGGGGCTTAGTCAAGATATCTGCAAGTTGATGATCTGTTTGAGACTCTAAACCTACTCTAAAGCCACTACTCCCTTCTGACCTTATATCAGAGAAAGTGGTACTTGATGTCAATGTGCTTGGAGCCTTGGAGTGGTTATGGAATACTAGATTCTTAGAGAGTCTGATACAACTTTTATTGTTACAGTAGACTACAATAGGCTCGGACATCACACCTGTAGACTCTGCTCTGAACCCATGAAGTCATATGTCTTCACAACTAGCAATGCTAGCTACCATGTACTGTGCCTCTGTTGAACTCAATGTTACTGATGCCTGCTTCCTGCTAAACCAAGAGATCACTCTTGAATCCAACTGAAGCAATGACCTGAAGTAATCTTCTTGTCGCTAACACCCCATGCCAAGTCAGCAACAAACCCATGCAGCATCAATTCACCATCCCCTACGTACCCCATACCATAAAGTATTTTGCCATTCAAGTAACATAGCACTTGTTTTGCAGCTACCCAGTGAATGCCTCAGCTCAACCATACACCGACTCAAAGAGTTCAGTACAAAACATATATCAGATCTGGTATTAACCCAAGACATGAATAATCCAACTATTTATACATCAAAGAATCTAGCAAATCTGAATCCAAATCAGCATGCAACTTCAATTTAGTACCATAGGATTAACCAAGCACTTATAGTCCATCCTCTAAACCTCTTTAGAATCTCAACTACATACTTACTTTGTTCGATGAACACCTAGCCTAGACCTGTTAATCCCCTGATTTGCCCATATGCAAATTGGAGGGTTAAGAGCCAGTTTATTTCATCAAGCTGGTTCTTAGACTTTTGTTCCAGAGAGACAACTTTCATACGTCAGAGGTTGATTCCCATAGGGTTCAGATGTGGGTTGGTTCAGTGATATCATCCTGGTTCAGAGTCAGAGACATTTCACAGGTTTTTCATCAGCCTTGGAGGAGATTTCTAATTTTAGAAGTTTTCCTATTTTTAAGGAGACAGAGTTCGGAGGTCTGCACAACAGAGATGATCACATTTTTGGCATCCTTGCGAGATCAGGATTCTTGTGAACCTTTTTTGGATGACATGCATGATACTTCTATTTTTGGTAGTTAGGGTTTGACTTGCATGGTGTTGCATGGCACTTTTAGGGGCTTGGATGGACTTGCATGTATTTGCATGCCAAATCTTCAAACATGCGAGATTTTATTTTTATTTTTTAGCAGTGGGCCATGCATGTGTGACATGTGGCTTCCATGCGGTACAACATGTGGCTTCCATGCAGTACAACATGTGGCAGAATGCATGGGCACTTGCTTGGAAGTGGAGGCGCCCTCACTTGACTCAGCCTCACCTCCACTTAACTTAAGCGCCCTCACTTGACTCAATTTGGAAGAGGGTGCCTTCTCTCAGCTAAGCCTTGAAGCTGAGTTAAGGCTCACAACAAGGGTGAAGTGCATGAGGAGAAAGTTCAGTTAACTGGGCACTTTACTTGTGCATGAATGATAGATAAACTAGAGCAAAAAGGGTGCATCAGTTCATGGATGAGGACCACACCAGTTCCAAGAGAGGCGCATTCTCTCATGTTCAATCAGTTAGGGGGGGTGCACTTTTCTGTGCATGCTTGCTCAGTCAGTTAAGAGGGCGCATTAGGTCTCGTGTAGATCGATTTAGTGAGGCATTTGGGCAAAGGAAGAAGGTGGGAATTTATTCTCAGCAGTGGTGGTGTATTGCTATTCTATTCCCCTTCAATTCTCTCGTATCTTCTTCATTTCTGTGCAAGGATCATCATTGGATCAACTTTGTAACTGGTTCTATGGTAGAATCAACCTTTTGGCTATTGGAAAACAGAGTTTGACTATGCTATATCTCTAGCTTTTGAATTTGTTGATGCATTGATAGATCTGTGTGTAGAATGTAGAAGTCATTATGGCCTATATTTTAATGTTTTAAGTCATTTAGAGCGCTTTTCTTCCACCCATTTACCATTTAAAACTGTTTCATGTTAGGAAATTTCCACCATTAAAACCAAAAAATATTTTACTTTGTTTGTCAAGCTTATTTGCAGGTCAAAGAACATATGTTTACTGCGTCAAAGAACATATTTTTACCGCTGTTATGAGTTTTTATTACAGACTTACAGGCTGGACAGCAGCGTATAAAGTTTAGGAACACCCCTAAGGTTGGCATGCACCAGCCCAAACGGAGTGACAGATTTGGTGAATTTTCCTACAAGTTGTAATGATTCTCATTGCTGATTTCAAGAAGTTTGGGTCATCTTTACAGTGCAAAAATTAGTTCTTACAGAACCTAGCTACGCCTTTAGACCCAAGAACTAGTGCAAAGTCCTTCATCTTGAACTCACGTGCCAACTTGGCCTTGCATCTTGCTATGAGCTTCTTAGAACTCTTTGTTAGTATCAAGCCATCCACATACAAGACCGAAATAAGTAGATTAAATTTATCAAATAAATAATAAAGATCGGGATATATAGAAGTTGTGAATCCCAAACTTAACATGGACTCATCATTCTTGGAGTACCAAGCATGCAGTTCTTGCTTTAGTCCTTAAAGGGCTTTCTTCAACTTGGGTCTCTTGCCCATCGGCTTCAAACCTTCTCGGTTGATTAATTTATACTTCTTACTCAATCACACAATTGAGAAAGGTTGTCTTTACATCCATTTGATATATTTGCCAACCAAAATTTAATATTAAAGACATGATAGTCATGATAGAAGTATGCTTGACAACTAGAGCAAAGGTCTCCTCAAAGTCAACTCCCTCTCTTTGGGAGAATCCTCTCGCTATGAATTGAGCTTTGTACTTCTATGTTCAATTGCATGCTTCACCTTTTACAATCATTTAGAATCAACTGATTTCCCTTCTGGTCAAGGCTGTAAGTTTTAGAGGTTCAATCCCTGCCCAGTTTCAAGTCTGTTTGTGCAAAAATCTAACACCAACCCAGTTTGATTTAATGCTGCAAATGAGTTGTAATTTTTACATAACATTCAATACATTGAAGCACAAAATGAACTTCATTGTTTAGAGGCAGAAAATTAAAAGGAATCACACCATGAAAATTTTCATACACAGGAAATTAGCCAATTTGGCCCAGGCAAAACCCCAACTTGGGGAAAACCTGTGAGAGAGAGTGTGTTTTTATTTCTTCTTAAATAGAATGTATAACAGCAAATTAAATCAACAAAATGCACTACTTATCTCAACACCAGTTTTCAGCTTTCTCAGCAAAATGACAGTCCCAAAAGCTGCCTTGTAACTCGTGCCAGACTTCAACAGAACTGTATGGACTGGTGCATAGAAAATCGAGCAAATGTTTGGAAAAACTCAGACTGAAATTACACATTGAAATTTGTGCTGCAGTCCTGAATTTCGTGCAGCCTGTCAACAGTACGAACTACTCTCCTGGACTGTACGACCACAGTAATAAATGCTGATTTTCTTCCCTTGAAGTGTGTGCAAGCTGCCTGGGAATTCGTGCCCAGATTCCTTACTCGAAATGCATGCCAGCTCTATCCTTCCTCTGCTGCTGTGTATCTGATCTGAGTGCCTCGATTTCTGTGCTCACATTGACTTCTCTCTCCTACTGCTCCAACTGTCTAGGAATTCGTGCCAGCTATCTCAGCTGCTCCTTTCTCTCTCTCAGAACTCGACTTGCTCTATCAAAATGCTCACCAACTCTCTTGGATATGAAAAAAATGAGGAATGGGTGCCTTTTTCATTGTTTTCCTTGTCTTTTTATTTCACCTTTCCTAGGGTAGCTGAAAGGTCACTAGATCAAGGGCCCACATTTGATCTAGTGTTTTCTCATCAATGGATGAGAAAAATCACTTTTGTCTCCATTAATTATTTTTCCCTCTCAACTGCACTTAAATTTATTTAAAAAGTCACTTTATTCTCTAAAGTGCATTAATTACTCATCTCAAGCAATTAATACAAGGGTCATGTAACTAGTCCCCTTTTAGTGACTAAGGCACAAAGTCATTAGGGGAACACTTCCTTAGGTACAAAAATTCAACACTCCCTCTTACCTAGGAAGATGTCTCCTTCATTCCTAACTTATCCTTGAAGAAGATAAATTACTTCTCCACCAAAGCTGGTAATCTGCTCATGTGCTTCTCACACAATGTAAGAATGCCCACCCTTTCTAAACTCTTCTCTATAAATATCAAATTTAATGTCCCTTCATGTTAAGCATCATTGCATGAAGGACATCTTGAGCTGTAACACTCACCACTTTCGCTTCCTGCGGGAAGTCTTTCTGGCTTGTTCTCCACCAGAATTACACTCCAGTCTCACACTATCTGCTGTAGAAGCTCCCTTTGTTTATGGAAGTTGTCCATCTATAGAACCTGTACTTTGCATCGGTGTGACATGTCGAGAAGTCTCATCTTGCTCATCCATCAGTGACAAGTCATACCAGCTGACTCTCTTGCCAACACTAGAAGAAGTAGCCTCTCGTGTACTCCCCTGAATTGAAGACTAGATAGCCGGTACCATTGCAGTCTTCAGAGCATCTTGCTCTCACCTCTAAACTAATGATTGACTACTTTGCGCCACATCAATCCTTGGAGCTTCACTCTCTTCGTCCGTCTCAGACTCTGATCTTGTCATCCACCCAGATCCTCCAAATGTAGGTTGACCATGCACCACATACTCTCCATCTCTTCGATGACCAATCAACACTGGATCAACCGGATCCACTCCCACTGGGTAGACAAATATGTGTTCACTCTTGAACACCAATACATACCCTGTGTAATGAACAAAATATATAATAAATAAACATTAATGAAATATTAATAATATTAATAAATTAATAATTAAATAAAGACACCTTATGAAGGGTGGCGTCTCATCACCAAAGCAACCCTTGCATGGGTATTTATACAAGCATAATTTCTCCTTGTAAATCATTAGTTATCTATTATTCATTTTATATATTTTTATCCATTTATGGAGTTTCTATCATATTTACGTTGGATCTTCCTGTATGAAACGAATTCTTCGTTTCATATCAGAGCTTCGCTTTTTCTGGTCCCGACCTTTGGCCACCAACCCTTATCAGATTTTGTCTGACCTATATTTGGCCAAACCCAAAATTCACAGAGTTTCTCTGATTTGGTCCTTAACCACAACTGGTCCTTGGCCATCTTTTTTGCAATATACTGTGAAGGAATAACTAGTGGGCATTATCAAAATTAAAATAAAATCATAGTGTGACAGAAGACTCTGCTGCCAAACACTAAATATAATAACAAGGGGACATACCATTACCGTGGTGGAAGAAATAAGCAAATAAATTATCGTGGAGCTTTGCTTGAAGGTGTTGAAATAATGTAACTTTAAAGAATATTCTACTTGTACTTTACATTATTGTTATTATTCCTCCTTTGGGAGATGTGATTAATGTAAAAGGTCATGCAAAAGTTATGAGGTAAATCCTCCATTGTAAGTCGGGTTAATAGTACCCAGGAAAGATTAATATAAATATTATTTTGAATTTTCCTAGGTAAGTCCGCCATGTGAGTTTGATATATCAGCCCATTTAGGTTAAAAGGTCAGTCAAGTGATTAGTATAAATAAGAAGGCAACCTCCCTCATTTGTATACACTCACTCACTCATGTAATGCACAAGAGAGAGAAAGAGGAAGGGTAGAGGAGGAGGAGAAGTGTCTTGGTGTTTTGGCTCTTATGCTAGGGTTTGGTGTCTCTCTCTCTTATGAGACCTTGTTCTTTGAGCATTGCATTTTGGTAATCTATATTGATGAAGTTTTCCTGGGTTTTTCCCTTTTGGGTTTCCCAAGATAAATTGCTTTGTACCTTGTGATTGTGTTTCTTTCATAGATCCTCTTTATGCTGTTATTGTGAAAATGTAGTAAGTGCTCATGAAGTTAGGACTTAAGCTATAACAACATATAAACTTAACATGGTATCAGAGTTAGACTGAAAAGAGCAGCTTTCACTAGGTAAATCTCTCTCCTTCTCTGGACAAGAAAATTAGGGTTTCCTACTGAAGAGGAATTTTTGAGTGCAAGTGACATTGGGAAGTGCGCTCCTTCTAGGCGCATATTTTGGCACGTGGATCGAAGTTTTTCAGTGGGCAGAGCCTTTGGAAAGTCAAACCCTAGTTTTACTTGGAACCAGAAAACTAGAAATCCAAAACCAGAACTAGAAACTGCAGTCTAGAATTTTGCAAGTCCAATGTCAAGGGTTAGAATTTGGATTCTTCAAAAATTGTCTGTATCAACATATTCGCCTCAGTCAAGCGCATCTTTTGGTATGTTTAGTTTTCATTTCTAAGCAATTTCAATTTTTGTTTTTTGGGACAAGATGCCTCCAAGCACTAAGCTTGATGACAAGTTGGAAGGCATAGAAAACTTTCGTGCTTGGAAATGCAAAATTGGACTCATTCTATAAAAGAATGATCTTGCAAAGTTTATCAAGGAAGTTGTGCCGAACCCGAAGAAGATGAAGCAAAGGAAAAATACAAGAAGGACTTGATTAGAGCCAAGATGATCATAGCAGATTCTATCAAGGATCGCTTGATTCCTCAAGTTTCCTCCAAGGATACACCTAAGGAGATGTTTGATGCCCTATCAAGAATGTATAAAGGAAGAAACATCAATTAGAAGATGAATTTGAGGGCCCAACTCAAAAGTACAAAGATGAGGAAGGGTGAATCTATCCAAGGATATTTCACAAGCGTTTCTCAGTTCAAAGAACACCTAGAAGCAATTGAAGGCAAGATTGATGAAGATTAATTAGTAATGATCGCTCTCAATGGTCTTACTAGACCACGAGATTCTTACATCCATACAATGTTTGCAAGGAAGGAAAGCCTACAATTTGAAATCCTATGGGAAGAATGTGTTCAAGAAGAAGCTAGAGTAGCAAACCAAGAAGCACTAATTAGAAATGATGACATGCTCTAGTTGCTCATGGTAGAAGAAGAAAGGAAAACATCATTTCAAGAAGGAAATTTATAAGGAGTCTCATCCTCCTAAGAAGTTTCAAAGGAATAAAAAGGGAGATTACAAGCAGAAAGACTTCTCCTCTTATCAATGTTACCATTGTGATAAGATAGGACGCATTGCCAGAAATTGTCCAACAAGAAAAGAAGAATATAAGAGGAGGAATAGCAAAAAACATCATGCTCATTTAGCCGAAGAAGAAGAAGAGCCTCCCAAGAAGTTAGCAAAGGAGGAAATTGAAGAATATATTTTATTCTCCGCTCTCTCCGGGTCCGTGACACCTGTAAATGACACATGGCTAATTGATAGTGGTGCTTACCATTGTGGCACATGACAGGTTAGAAGAACACTCTCTCTAGTCTTGAAGAAAAGGACTCCCCTTGGAAAGTTTCACTAGGAGATGATTATCGATATCCCATCAAGGGAATAGGAGAAGCCACATACTAACTTGATTCAGGAACCTTGATGAAGATGAAGGATGTGCAATATGTGCCATGCTTGAAGAACTTACTTTCTATTTCAACTTTAGTTAAGAAAGGATTCGTGGTTGCCTTTATAGATGGTGAAGTTCTTATGTGGCCTAAAGGAAAATCTCTAGAAGATGCATTTGTCATTGGGACAAAAGAAGGTGGCCCGTATAAACTAAAAGGTCACTCAGAAGTGACCTTGATTCATGATACTACAAGTCCATGTGAACTATGGCATAGAAGGCTTGCTCACATAAACAACAAACCCTTACCGCATGTGAGCAAGGTAGTAATAGGTTTACCAGATGTAAAGATTGAACACGAAGGAGTATGTAAAGAATGTGTGAAAGGAAAGAACATAAAGAATCCATTTCTGAAGAGCGACACGAAGACAAAAGGAATATTGGAACTTGTTCACTCAGATGTATGCGGTCCAATGCCCTCAACATTTTTAAGTGGGTATGTATATTATGTAACATTCATTGATGATTACTCTGGTAAGGCTTGGGTTTACTTTTTGAAATCAAAAGATGAAGTGTTTGGAAAGTTCAAGGAATTCAAAGCCTTGGTAGAGAATCTTTCAGAAAGAAAGTTCAAGACACTCAGGTCAGATAATGGAGGAGAGTATACTTCAAATGAATTTGGAAACTTTTGCAAATATGCCGAGATTAAGAGGAAACTTACGATTCCCTATAATCCACAACGTAATGGTGTTGCTGAAAGGAAGAACCGAACCATTATGGAAGCATTGAAGACCATAGTGGAAAAAATTGCCGAAAAATCGGTGATGTCCCGAAAAATCGCAATTTTTTTGGCTGCCGATTTTTCGGCCCGAAGAAATTGCGATTTTTCAAAAAATTGGACATCTGAAATCGGTAAAAAATCAAGAAAAAAATCAGCAAATAGGGGAAAAAATTGGTAAGCAAATTTTGACCCTATTAAAGTACAATTTTTTTCTTTTTAATGCTTGTCGCTGTTTGCCGATGTTGCCAAGAAGATGTTTTCTGGACCCTCACCGATTTTTTGCCGATGCTGATTTTTTCCACTATGGTGAAGACTATGATCCATGATCAAGATCTTCCTATGCACTTATGGGCTAAAGCAACAAGGACAACAATGTATGTCCAAAACAGAATATCCCATAGTGCACTTGGGTTCAAAACCCTTGAAGAGATGTTCACAGGCAAGAAACCAGAAGTAAGTCACCTTAAGATATTTGGTTGTCTAGTGTTTGTTCATATTCCAAAAAGAGAAAAAAACCAAGTTGGATCCCTTTCGAAAAGAAAGGAATATTTGTTGGATACTGTGAGGTCTCCAAGGCCTTTAGAATTTATAAACCGCGTTACCACCATATGGAAATCAGCAGGGATGTAACCTTTGATGAAGATGCAACTCTCAAGGAATCGTGAACGTGCCAACTTGAAGAAACTAATGAAGAAATTGTAGCTCCCAGAGTTGCAGAACTGATGAAAAAAGTTGCACCTTCTCCTAATGATGAGATTCCAGAAGAACATGATATGTTGGAGCCCCAAGAACCTCCCCACATGAATATCTTCGACGAGAGAAAGCCAATTTGGGCTTGTGAGATTATTCAAGAAGCAGAAAGGAATGGTGCTCTAGAAGGCTCCTCGAGACAGAGCAAGAAACCAAAGCCATTTTCTAGTTATGTGACTTTGATGTGTGATCTTGTAGACAAATAACCTACTTGTTTTGAAACAACTGTTCAAAAGAGAGAATGGGTAGAAGCCATGACAGAAGAATACCAATCCATAATGAAGCATGATGTGTGGGAAGTAGTTCCCAAACCAGAAGGAAAAAGTGTGGTCTCTTCCAAATGTATATACAAGATAAAACATATAGCCGATGGAAGTATTGAGAAATACAAAGCTAGATTTGTGGCACGTGGATTCTCTCAAAAGGAAGGAACCGATTATGAAGAGACATTTGCTCCTGTAGTAAGGTACACTTCTATTAGAACCTTCATGGCACTTGCAGCCAAGACGAAATGGAAGTTACACCAGATGGATGTGAAAACAACCTTTCTAAATGATGTTATTGAAGAAGAAGTGTACATAGAACAACCACAAGGCTTTGAAGTCGGAGTAAAAAAGAGACATGTCTGTAAGCTAAAGAAGGCTTTGTATGGGTTGAAGTAAGCTCCAAGAGCTTGGTATGGAAGAATCGATAGCTTTTTGACGAGCTTAGGCTTTACCAAAAGTAAGGTTGACCCTAACCTTTACTTCAAGGTTATGGATGATGAAACTTGCCATATTATTATTGTACGTGAATGATTTATTCCTAATAGATAATGAGAAGCAAATTTCAGAGTGTAAGAAGAAGCTTGCTGCAAAATTTGAGATGGAAGACCTTGGCTTGATGCATTATTTTCTAGGTCTTGAAATATGGCAGAGCCCAAAAGAAATCTTCCTTAACCAAGGGAAGTATTTGGTAGAAATCTTGAAAATGTTTGATATGTTGGAATGTAAAGCCATGGCCACACCCATGGATACAAATTTGAAGTTGCTGGCCGATGCTTCGTCAGAGTTAGTGGATGTGACACTATACAGACAGATTATTGGTTCATTGATGTATCTGACGAATTTCCGATCAAATATATGCTTTGCTGTGAACACCTTGAGTCAGTATCTGGTTGAGCCCAGACATGTTCACCTGGTAGCTGTAAACCATGTGATGAGGTTCCTGAAAGGTACGATAGACTATGGTCTCAGTTATACTAGAGATCATGACTTCTGATTGTACGGTTATATCAATTCAGATTGGGCAAGAAGTGTCTCATACAAGAAGAGCACTTCAGGTGGATGTTTCAGTCTAGGGTCAACCATGATCTCATGGCTAAGCAGGGAGCAGTCCAGTGTTGCTCTCAACATTGTAGAAGTAGAATATATTGCAGCTTGTTCCGCCAACTGTGAAGCCATATGGCTTCAGAAGTTGTTATTAGGTCTATTCGATTTGGAGATGGATGCCATCGTTATTCTATGTGATAACCAAAGCTACATGAAGATGACAAAGAACCCTGTGTTCCATGATAAGACGAAGCACATAGAAATATGGTATTTCTACATTCGTGACATGGTGCAAAAGGGAGCTATACAACTCCAATATGTGAGCACAGATGAGCAAGTTGCAAATGTGTTGACTAAGCCCCTGTCTCATGTGAAGTTTGAACACTTTCGAGACAAGCTAGGTGTTGTCTGTAAGGGCTTCCCTTGAAAGGGGGAGTAGTATTGATGACACTATGGTGTTCTGATCACAGCAGGTAGGTCAGTTGGGATTGATTTGTAATGTTCTGTTATTGATAAATAGGGAATTGACTAAGGACATTTAATACCGAGAGCATATTAGAACAATTATTCAGTATTATTAAGTCATCAATATAGTAAAGAAGTTCATCAAAGTTATTATCATAAAGCATGCAGAGCATGCAGGCCTTATCATCTTCTAATTCTTGGTTCGGTCATTTAGATACCAGAGAGAGAGTTTATTGCAGGTGCACCTTTTGTTGCTAGGATTACAGTTGGAAATCCCAGATCAATTCGCTAGCCTTCAGGATTCTAGTAAAGTTTCTGCATGCTACCTCCATTCTCCTTGGCAGGGATACATTGGCATATTGAGTGATTCTTATTCCATTCCGGGCACATTCCAGCCTCCAGCAGAAAACGTGAGTTAGAGGGACGTCATTCTCTTTGTGGCAGAACAATTTACTAGGTGGCTTAAAGGAGGCAAAACCTGTGCATGTGTCTTCTTATCTCTCAGGGAGACCTAGACCATCACTCCTAGAAAGTTTCAGCAACATCGGACAGTTCCTCCCTCAAAAATGTCAAGATCATCAAAAGAAGGGCACTCTTTTAGCTGGGTGTCAACTTCAGGAGAGGAGTACTATTATCTTATATTTTCAGCAACACCTGCATGCATCTTATCTAGTGGTGGACTGCCAACATTATTATCAGTGGTATGTGTATATCTTCTTACTAAAAGTCTTTGCCCTATTATCTCTCCAGATTAGCTATTTTTTAGGGCCATTTGGCACGACACTTTTTGCATGCACATTTTATTTATCTTTATAGCACAATTTGAGCATCTAAACAACAAACATATTACCAAAATATAATAGAATATCATTTGGGATATTACATGATCATCCTTAGACTTGATCCCGTAATTTCGAAAGGAAGGATCGTCTTAATTGTTGATCTTGAGACTTGATCCCGTAATTCCGAAAGAAAGTATCATCTAAGATGTTGGTTGATGGACTTGATCTCATAATTCCTAAAGGAAGGATCGTCTAGGATGCTGATTGGTGGACTTGATCCCGTAATTTCGAAAGGAAGGATTGTCTAAAATGTTGGTTAGTATTGATCCTGTGTACGTGTGTGTTAGCTATGATCAGTATTGGTGGCTCCGTAAAGACTTGATCCCGTAATCCCAAAAGGAAGGATCGTATGAGTACCACAGATGTGTTGTCCATGATCTTGTAATTTCGAAAGGAAGGATTGTTGCCGCCTTTCACACACAGTGGGGGGGGACATGGCAGAAATCTTCAAGCCACTCGGTGTGTCCTTGGGGGCAAGTCTCGAGTCAAGGTTGTCACCTTGTTCTTGACTCCTCCGTTTAGGCTCAACTCCTAACGAAGCTAAGGGGGGTAGACCCTATTAAGTTACTAAGGAAAATTACTTTAGTATGATGATGTTAGACTGAATGAGTTGCTTAGGAGTTTGAAATTAAACATTAATAACCATAGATGACAAGATAAAAAATGAGCACAAGTAAGCACAATGCTGACGCACAATATATATATATCGGAAGATTTAAATAACCAGTGCCTTAAAATGGAATCACAAAATAATCAAATGTACTTGCATGTGCTTGGAGTGAATGTTTTGCAAATGCCTCTTGGTACATTTTAAGTTAAAATGGAAAATGAGTGGATTAAACTAGGCGAGGGGGGACTCCAGATATACCCGAGGGGTACTTGGAGTATGTCCAAAAATAAACCTTCACGGCTACCCGCAAGGAATGTGTGGGCTGAATGGAGTCTCTGAGACTGTGTTCATAATACACCCGAGGGTGTAATAGAGATCGGCACCTCGAGGTCACTGTCCAGGAGTTCCCACTTCCTTTGGGTATTTTGCCATCGTTTACGGTTTGATCGAGGCATTGGATTTTCGCTTGATGGTGGTTAATTGGGGAAGGTGAAACCTAATTAATCTAGTCACTCACGTTGCTTTTGATGCAGCTTTACTGATCGGACGAACCGCAGCCAAGTGCAGAGCATACACACCGGAGTCTTGTCAATTTTAGTAAATTTTAAAGGATGTGTATTTTTAGAAAGAAAGACCCTCCAGGAACCTCTTTTGGTCCAAGTGGACCTCAATCGGGGAATCAAGGAGGGAGTTGATTTTAGAAAGATTGTTTGTAGAAATTAATGACAAGCAACAAAAAAGAGGCAAACCACAGGTTTTCTAATTAGTCCTACCACGCATCTCTTTCCCCTTTCGGGTTAATCGGGAAGTCATGGGGTATGTATTAAAGTTACTTTGACCTTATGATATGGAATATATGATAAAGTAATCAAAGTATATTATTCTGCATAAATGAAACTAATCTAGAACGAAAAATTAAGAAAATGCAAAAACAGAAAAAATGACGCGAATCCCCCTAGGGGGGATGGGGAATGGGCTCGAAAGAGCCTATTCAGAAATAATTTTTATTATCAGCAGTTACAATATCAGCAAACTGATATGATTCCTCTTGGTTCTTATACAGAATGAAACCAAGACTTTACAAAATGCTAAAATTAAAGATTACAGTAAAAAAGGGAGACCCCTGGGGGGATTCAGATGGCCCAAAAGCCACTTTCGAACAGTAGCTCCTCCTCTCTCTGTTATACCTGCTAAAAAACAGTGAGCTTATTAAAATGAAATATGCCCAAAAGCACTTTGAAAGTACCTTTGGGTCGGCCTACTTTAAACCAAATAAAAGCTAAGTTAAAACTAGTTAAAAAGGTAAAAAAAGAACCAAAGAAAGCAAGCTTTCCTTGGGATCTTTGCTTTCTTTTAGGGAAGCCAATGTGATGTGCACTGATTGCTGGATTTTATCTTTTAAAACAGAAAACAAAAATCTAATGCATGCAAACTATGGATTCTCTTTAAAATGCCATGCAAAAAGGACGATTTCCCTAAAGCTAGATCTAGAATGCTTATGAAACTTTTTAGGAACAAGATCTATATTATGAGCCTTGAGACAATAGATCTATGTTAAGTTTTACTTTAAGATAATAGATCTAAATAATATCAAAGCTTGTAAACAAAGTAAGCAGCTAAAATTTTAATTTTAGAAGGAGGAAGAGATAGAAAGAGTGTTGGAAGCCTGGGAAAGTTGGGATTTGGAGTTTGCTTTGGTGGAACACCGAGGGATTATGTCCTCAAAAAGATCCTAAAGATGAGGAAGATTCAAACTAGTTCAACCCCTTCTACAAGTGAGATCACCTGCAACTTAGAAATCCTTGCACAAACAGATGGTTAAAACATAGGTGTCGCTGGAAAAAGACAATTAGAAAGCATGCAATTAAACTTAAAATACATGCAACTCCAAGAGATCTGAAACAAGCGAACAGTAAGAGCATAAATCAAATTAGAATGATCTCTTACCCCAACAGGAGGGAGCTCTCCTTCAAGGCCAACAAATAACCAGCAAAAAGCAAAGATCGATAATACAGATTATACCTCATAAGCACCTGACAATCATCATCCACACATGAAAAGCATTACACCATAGATCTTGCCTCCAAAGCTTTCTTTATTCCAAAATAGTAAACAATACAATAACAACAGCTCTTCAATCTAGCTCTAACTCTTCTTGGAAGAGGAAAACCGTGCTTTATTTATAACAAAAACTGGAAACCTAGTCTGGCGGGGTGAAATTCCCAAGGAGAGAGAGACTGCAGCTGCATTTGGAGTCAATCTGAGCTTGATCTGAGTCAAACTGAGTCTGATTTGAGTCGAACTAAGTCTGATTTGAGTGCAACTGTCAATCGGAGAGCTGATTGGACTGACACCTCGACCTATTAATTGAGACATCCACCAAAACTCATCCAGATGAGCCCACATGTGGAGGAGAGAGAGAGAGGGTGCAATTCCCAAGATTGCATGCTATGGTGCACTCTCTGTTCAGCCCAGATCACCTCCTTCTTTCAAGGAATGGTCAACTCCAGTCAATCCAAAGCCAGTGAGATTGATTTCAGTCAAATCGAAGGAAATCCCATTGATTTAGGATTTGGGGTTTTCTCCATTATTTAATTAATTCATCAATTGAAATACTCAATATTTGATTTTTAGGGTTTTCTGACCTGAGTGATGGGAAAATCACTCAAACTTAGGAAAAGTGGGTTTATGGGTTTACATGGCGCTCTGAGTTTGAAAATGAGCACTCCCATGACTAAAATTGATTTTTGAGCCCACTTTTATTACAAGACCAATTTTTCCATTTAGATTATTAAAAAATAGCTAAGTTTTGAAAAAATTAAAACTTAAAAAAAACTTAAAAAAACTTAAAAAATTAAAAAAACTTAAAACCTAGGGGGACTTAGACATGTTTATATGACTCGACCATAATGCCTCCCATGTTTATACATTGACACATAGACTCTAATAACCTCAATAGGCCTAAATGCCAAGCCGACCACCCCAACTTTGGAGGTATTGAGTGAAAAACTCATAAATTATCAGCCGTTTATTCAACAACCAATAATAACCAAGGGAAAAAACACCCTGGGCTGATCGGATTGACAAATACAGTCCAAGAGATTGAGTCTTTTACAGACACTATCATGCTAGAACATTTTATTACAACTCCCCTACGGGGTATGAACATGTGATATAGTACAACAAGGACTTCTCAGAAGTACTTCCAAAGGTCTTTTGAAGTTCGAACAAATCATCTTTGTCTGGTTCACCAGGCTCACTTGATAAAAAACCACTAAGTACAACTTAGGTGGTAACAAGGATCATGTTGGTTGTTGATACACTTGCCTCATTTTGTTGCCATAGATGATGTTGCTCCAACCTTGAGCTATTGATGATGATGTTGTTATACCTGTCACATGTTGTTGTTGATGTTATTCCAGCTTTATGCTAATGAGACAACCTCTTGTTGTTGTTGTTGATGTTATTCCAGCTTTATGTTGATGAGCCAGCCTCGTGCTATTGTTGTGGATGTTATTCCAGCTTTATGTTGATGGGCCAGCGTCATGCTGTCGTTGTTGATGTATGAGTTTTTATACTGAAGATGTTGATGTTGATACTTCAACTTTGTACTAAAGATGATGATGATGATATTCCAGCAGTTCTATGCTGATGCAGATGATGATCATGTTCTAGTAGTTCCATGCTACAGATGATGATGCTCCAGCTCCATGCAATAGATGATGATGTTCCAGTTCCATGCTGCAGATGATGATGCTCTAGCTCTGTGCTGCAGATGATGATGCTCCAACTTTGTGCTGTAGATGATGATGTTCAGAACTTTTGATGATCTATAGATGTTGTTGATGTGCCTCCTCCCTCCTTCCAATGATGTTGTGTAGAGCCACACTAGTTGTTGTTGTTGTTGTCAGTAGAATACCCTTCTTGTTAAGGGGGAGTGTTGAAATAATGTAACTTCGAATAATCTTCTACTTGTACTTTACATTATTGTTATTCTTCTTCTTTCGGGAGATGTCATTAATGTAAAAGGTCATGTAAAAGTCATGACGTAAATCCTCCATTGTAAGTCGGGTCAATATTACCCAGGAAAGATATATATAAATATTATTTTGAGTTTTCCTTGTTAGGTCGACCCTGTCAGTTTGATAGGTCAACCCAGTTAGGTTAAAAGGTCAGTCAAGTGATTAGTATAAATAGGGAGGCACCCTCCCTCATTTGTACACACTCACTCACTCATGTATTGCACAAGAGAGAGAAAGAGGAAGGACAGAGAAGTAGGATAAGTGTCTTTTGTGTTTTGGCTCTTATGCTAGGGTTTGCTCTCTCTCTCTCTCTCTCTCTCTCTTATGAGACCTTGTTCTTTGGGCATTGCATTTTGGTAATCTATACCGAGGAAGTTTTGCTTGGTTTTTCCCTTTTGGGTTTCCCAAGATAAATTTCTGTGTACCTTGTGATTGTGTTTCTTTCAAAGATCCTCTTTATGCTTTTATTGTGAAAATGTATTAAATGCTCATGAAGTTAGGACTTAAGCTATAGCAACATATAAAACTTAATAGAAGGCTGCATGCGATAT
Source organism: Pseudotsuga menziesii (assembly GCA_001517045.1). Taxonomy (NCBI): domain Eukaryota; kingdom Viridiplantae; phylum Streptophyta; class Pinopsida; order Pinales; family Pinaceae; genus Pseudotsuga; species Pseudotsuga menziesii. The sequence goes on from LPNX010952292.1 coordinate 183,119, forward strand.
ACAGATACGACTAGTGCAAGTCATTGGAAACAAATCAGAGCCATTGTGTCATTTTACATGGCAATTGTGGACTGATTGTCTCGAATTCATAAGAAACTGCCATACATCGAGTCACCAAAAATAAGGAGAAAAAATTCTTTTAGAAAAATTAACATTGTCGTGCTAGTCAAACCACCATATCACATTGCCATGAAGCTGTTTCGTGTTGCCATTGAGTTGTATTGCTCACTGTGTAAAGAGAATTTGGGTTATCTTGTTGAGACGGGGATAGACACACCAATTAATTACATATCGGTTCAGTAAACGAATTTTACTAGTGGTGACATTTCATAAAAGGCGTAACTGTTAGCTGGCATGAATTTCATTGGAGACCCTCTTGAGCTTACGCTCCCACACCCACTCACCTCCATACCACTCCACATTCCATGAACTCCCACATCCCCATAGTTCCACGCTTTCCATTATTGCTCCACCATCACTCTGCGTTGCTTCTTCCCTCACCCCATAACTCCTCCACGCATCCTTTGATCACTCGACCTGCTCACCACCCATCGCTGTGTTCTTCAACACCCAACCCTAAACTACTCTCTACACACCTCCACATGCTCCACTGCAAACTGCACGGTTGCACATCCCCTCCCACAACCACGCCCACACTCTCCTATCCTCCTTCTGCTTCAAGCTCCCACTCTCGCTCCTGCGATCTCCACACTCCCTCATGCGCTACACTCTCCTCCATTCATTGCGCTAATCATACCATCACGTTCTCCCATGCTCCTCTCCACAAGCTTCTCTCCTCCCCAGCCTGCAACATACCTCCATGTCGTTTCCTCCCATTGCATCTCCCCACGCCTCTCCACACTCCCCCATCGAGTTTTCATTTTCCCCACCAACTACTAACTGGTGCTCTCTCCAACGCTACCACCATCGCGCCTAGGGTTGAAACCCTAAATCTTTTGACATCAATATATATATATATATATATATATATATATATATATATATATGGTGCTCTCTCCAACGCTCCCACCATCGCGCCTAGGGTTGAAACCCCAAATCATTTGACGTCAATATATATAATAGATATATATTATATTTTAAAACTTTAGTACCTTTTTCCTCCCACAAAAAACTACAAATAATATTATTATTGTTAATAATAATAATAATTATTTTAATATTTTAAACCCTACTTTAATCTAACCTAAAAAATATTATAATTATTTAAAAAAAATTGATCAAAATGGAATATACCAATGAGAGAAAAAGATTCTCCCAGGTTCCATCGAAAGTGCTAGAGGCGCTGTTAAAAGTTCATGGAATAATTGATGAAAGTACTGTTGCTGTCACTATTTGTCCAGCTAATAAAGAAAAATTCATTAATGTTGATGTTGCTAATCAACTACAAGTTTGAGAATCAAGTATAAAGAAGAATGAGTCGAATGAAGATCAAATAAATGAAGTACCATTATAGATTGGTGATTATAATTTTGCATCTCAGTTCACCATTGCAGCTATAGACGACAATCTTATTGACATAATTTTGGGTTCCAACTGGCTTGAAACATTGGGAATGTTCATCATCAATGCAAAAAGGAAGTTTATGACCTTCTTCCACTGGAAGTATAAAATAACGATACATGATCTATCAGTGGGAGTTCCCCAATCACAAAATTTAGATGAAGGATAAACTTATGGAAACTATGAAGACTTAAACGAAGAAGTAAAACGTTTAAACAAAATCATCATCAACAAAGACGAGGAAAGTACGTAGATCCAAGAGAAATTAAAATGCCAAGAATTAGAAGTTGACTGACATCAACAACAAATTAAAGAGCTTCAATGACAAAAAGACGACATTCAAAACACTCACAAATTAGAGACTGCAAGGATCAATGAAACAATTTCAAACAATAATGAATAAGGATGAAATCATTGGGTTGAGAAATTATAACAAGACCCTAGTCACAAAAATCAAGAAATTAAAGAGTAATTGAAATTCAGAACAAGCTCATGAAGATATTGAGAAGAAGTTCTTAGAAAAGATCGAAGATAATTGCCATAAAAAAATCACAATCAAGATCCTCAGACAAAATTATCAAGAAATGATGAAGAAAATTCTTCTTAAAAAAGAATTAATCAAGAATTGCTAGAACATATTAAGAAGTTAAGAAAAGACAAAAAGTCGCAAGAAGAAAAGTTCAAAAAGATTCAATATGATAACAAGCTATTAGAGAATAAATTAGAGCAAATCCATAAGGAAGCATCCAAACTCTTAGGAAAACAAATTCAAGTTGAGGAACAAGAAGCCAATCTAGTAAAAAAACAAACAACAAAAACTCCTTATCGATACCCAAATTATAAAAATTATTTTGACCAACGACAGGGTTAGGGTCAAAATGAACATAAACAGAGGAGTTATGATTTCAAAAGAGAGAATACAAACTCAAACTAAGCAGAAAACAAGAAGCTCCATCCAACAAAGTGATCAACAAACAACTTCAATAAAGATAGATCTCGGATGGAATACTTCACAAACGATGCGGTTTTTTTTCTTGGGAATTAAAAACCCACATCATCTTGTCTCGTCAAGTGTCGCATTTTGAACGCAAAAGATCGAGAGATAATATTACAAACAAGAAATCGGACGTAAGCCTTGTCTTCAATAAGCTTTGAGGAGAAAGCTTCCCTTAAGGGGAAGGCAATGTAATAAACAAAAAAATATAATAAATTAACATTAATGAAATATTAATAATGTTAATAAATTAATAATTAAATAAAAAGACACCTTATGAAGGGTGGCGTCTCATCACCAAAGCAACCTTTGCATGGGTATTTATACAAGCATAATTTATCGTTGTAAATCATCAGTTGTCTATTATTCATTTTATATATTTTTATCCATTTATGGAGTTTTTATCGTATTTACGCTGGATCTTCCCGTAGGAAACGAATTCTTTGTTTCACCCTACACCCTCTAAGGCTGGAATCAAGAGTTTGCTATCGCTCAGTCCTAGAACAAAGAGCACTCTTGATACCTCCAGAATCTCTCCAAACTTTAGCTGGAATTGTACTCGTCCCATATCTCTGATTGCATAAGCTGTTCCCTCTCCATCCTATACGAACTGCCTTGGAATAGTCTCTAAAGTGAGGAATGCATCTCGCATCCCAGTCATGTGCTCACAATACGCACTATCAACTATCCACTTCCCTGCATCCACAGGTCTACTACTGCCGCAACTCAAAACAACCGTGACAAAAGAGAATTCTTTCTCGAACTTTGCAGCGTAACTCTTGTTTTCCACTGTAGTTGCATCCTGTTCCTCCTTCTCCTACTTGCCCCTCTTCTTATTAGGACATTGGCCAACATAATGGCCAAATGCATTGCATGCATAACACCTGACTTTGCTTAGGTCCTTCTTCTTGGACTTCTTTCCTGTAGATGACAAGGCAACATTCTTCTCTTTCTCTTTACTGTTTAATGAGCTACCCTGCACAAGACCTCTTCGGGCCTCCTCTTGCATGAAATCATGCCAGAGTCTATCCCAAGAAGGCAAGTTTTCCCTGGCTACTATAGCTTTCACAAAAACAACCCAAGGCTTTGCAACCCCATTCACAGTTGTCCGCACTAGCTCAGTGCCAGAAACAACCTCCTCGACTGCTGCAAGCTCATCTCTCACCTGAGATATCTTGGTAAGGTAAGAAGCCACATTTTCAGATGTAGCCATCCTTATGCTCTTCAACTTCACTCGTAGTACTATTTTTCGATTCTCATTCAAACTCTGGTATTAGCTGGTCAGGGCATCCCACATCTGATATGCACGGTCTTTACCTGAAATGTGAGGAATTACATGGTCTTTAACTGCATCAAGAATTATTCTTCTAGCCTTGATGTCCTTTTTGCTGAAGACTAATAATGCTTGTGTTTTGGCGGAAGCAGGAACATGAATAGGATTAGCCTATGTGTTATGTGCCACTTCACTCTACAATTCATTTTCCTCCAAGATAAGCACTATCCTAGCCTTCCATGGGACAAAATTCCCAGCCCCATCAAGCCTATCCTCCAACCTAAATGCGATGGCCATTTCAATGCAAATTCACAATCCAACAAGGGCTGCTCATTGACAAAAGAAGACCCACTGACTGTCTAAAATTTTCAATACCCAATTCTGCCCCCTTAGCTCTTATACCATGTAAGTTTTAGAGGTTCAATCCCAACTCGGTTTCAAGTCTGTTTGTGCAAAAATCTAACACCAACCTAGTTTGATTTAATGCTGCAAATGAGTTGTAATTTTTACATAACATTCAATACATTGGAACACAAGATGAACTTCACTGTTTATAGGCAGAAAATTAAAAGGTATCACACCATGAAAATTTTCAGACACAGGAAATTAACCAATTTGGCCCAGGCAAAACCCCAACTTGGGGAAAACCTGGGGGAGAGAGAGTGTGTTTTTATTTCTTCTTAAATAGAATGTACAGTAGCAAATTAAATCAGCAAAACACACTACTTATCTCAACCCGAGTTTTCAGCTTTCTCAACAAAATGACAATCCCAAAATATGCCTTGTAACTTGTGCCAGACTTCAACATAATTGTATGCACTGGTGCATAGAAATTTGTAAGGTTTGCCGTTACACCAAAACCTGCAGATGTTGATGAACATTTGAAACCCAGCATAAGGCCCTATTACCAGGAGTGGTGGTTAAACCACTTGTTTTATATTCCCAGAGGTGCGGCGGTTATACCATGTGGAGGTACCCGATACTCCAACACCCCGCCTCCGGCGTAGCTCGGGGGAATTGAACGTGAGACCTCAGCTCTGATACCATGTAAGGTTTGCCGTTACACCAAAACCTGCAGATGTTGATGAACATTTGAAACCCAGCACAAGGCCCTATCACTAGGAGTGGTGGTTAAACCACTTGTTTTATATTCCCAGAGGTGCGGCGGTTATAACATGTGGAGGTATCCGATACTCCAACAAAATTTGTGCAAATGTCTGGAAAAACTCAAACTGAAATTACACCTCAAAATTCATGCTGTAGACCTCGAAATTCGTGTAGGTTGTCAACAATACGGACTGCTCTCCTGGACTGTACGACCTCAGTAATAAATGTTGATTATCTTCCCTTGAAGTGCATGCCAGCTGCATGAGAATTTGTGCCCATATTCCTTACTTGAAATTCGTGCCAGCTCTATCCTTCTTCTGTTGCCGTGTATTTGCTGTGAGTGCCTCGATTTTTGTGCCCACTGTGACGTCTCTCTCTTGCTGCTCCAATTGTCTAGGAAATCGTGCCAACTATCTCAGCTGCTCCGTTCTCTCTCTCAGAACTCGACTTGCTCTCTCAAAACACTCACCAACTCTCTGGGATATGAAAATAAGAGGATTGTGTGCCTTTTTCATTGTTTCCCTTGTCTTTTCATTTCACCTTTCCTAGGGTACCTGAAAGGTCACTAGATCAAGGGCCCACATTTGATCTAGTATTTTCACATCAATGGATGAAAAAAATCACTTTTCTCTCCATTATTTATTTTCCCTCTCAACTCCACTTAAATTTATTTAAAACATCACTTTATTCTCTAAAGTGCATTAATTACTCATCTCAAGTGATTAATACAAGGGTCATGTAACTAGTCCCCTTTTGGTGACTGAGGCACAAAGTCACTAGGGGAACACTTCTCTAGGTACAAAAATTCAACAAAGGCACAATCTCCCACATGTCATTCTTCATGATGGAGTTATACTCCTCCACCTTAGCATCCTGCATTACGTGCTCTCTAGTTGCCTCATAATTGGAAGGCTCTGCATCAATGATGGAAGACATCAGTGCAACATAATTGGGAAATTTCTATGGAGGATGACTTACTTAGAAAGAAGTCTTTGAAGCACCAACTTGCTCCTTTGCCTCCTTGAATATTTGGCAAGCCACCTCGATTTCCTAGGCGTCGTGGAAGGTACATTTATCTCTGTACATATATTGGAACTTGTTTGGTTTGAATTTGCGCTTGTCGAGTTTTCTATATCAACAATTGGGATAACCACTGTTTCTACCTGCTCAACCTCTACTAGAGTTCCATGTGACCTTGAAGATCATGCATGTTCATCAACCTTCACATCTTGGCTCACTAATATCTTTCTCTAATATAGAACATAAATATCGTTAGCCTTAGAGGAATTACTGTAGCCAACTAGAATACCCATAAAACTAGAGGGTTCAAGCTTTGTCCTTTGCTCCTTTGGAAGCTGATGACATGGGTCCATAAACCTCTAAATGAAGTATATCAAGAATCCCTCTTGATCTATGCTTATTGCTTTGGTGTAAAGCTTTAAACCTGTGCAGAGAAGCAAAGCATACAGATTCTTTTAAGCAAAATAGAGATTGCACCACAACATTCACACATAATACACAGAGATTTACCCTAGAAACCCTTAACCGAGAAAACGAACAGGACTTGGAGCCATCCCTCTTACTTTCTCATTATGATTATTAACCACTCACAATACAATACATAGGTATTCCACATCATCCAAAACCCTAATCCGTTAACTTGGATTAAAAGCAAACTCCAATCCCATAGCTGGGATTAAATTACATGTTTTTGGAAAACACCCAAAAATAGCTCGAAAATAACCCAATGTTTTTTTACTCGCTTTTGCTCACATCGGCAATGGGCGTTAGCCCATTGCTGATGTTCGTTTCGCAAAACGGAGGGGGGGGGGGGGGGGGGGGGG
>LPNX010952292.1:190200-282533 GCA_001517045.1 Pseudotsuga menziesii
TGGTGGGGCTGGTTAGGCGCGCCGTTGACAGACGCAGCCTGCCCCCCCCCCACACATGCAATGAATATACCATACCCAACATTTGGAACATAACTATGCATGCTTGTTGAATGCACATTTGTTGCACACTCCTATCCTCGCCACTCTGAAATTAGGAAATCCAATTACCATATCTTTTGGAAGAGGCAAACATCCATAGTTCAAGCTACTAAATATTTTGTCCCAACTCTCACACAAATTTTCATTGCTAGTCAACAAGGCTCTGTGCCTCATGCCATTTGCTAACAATTTGTAAAGTCCACCTTCTTTAACTCCTTTGGTCAAGACTTGACTGGGATTAGGGCTATGAATTTTGATGACCACTCTCTAATCATCAAACTTGACTGTGTACATCAAATTTGTTAGACAAGGAAGTGAAAGGAATTATTTAGTCATATTAAGAACATACAATACCTCATGAAGCTCTAGAACTTCTCTTGTTTGCATGTTGAATGAGATAGAACCCAACCCAACTGCTAGGTACTTGCCATCATCACCAAACTCCACGTAAATGTTTGTATCTTGTTCCTCTAACTTGTAGAAAGCTCATTTGTTCACTATAGCCTATTATATGTCTTAAGGCTCCACTGTCAACATACCACCCAACACATGAAACTATGTTGGTGGAAAGGTATGAAACCATGGAAAAGGTTGTGTCAAGTTTGAAAACCAACTAGCCCACACTCAAAGCTTTTGCACTTCTTGGAAACTGTTTTTGTTGTTATTGCTGCTTATCCTTTTTGTCTTGAGGCTCCATTGTCAACGTCCCACCTGGCACATGAAACTGTGTTGGTGGAAAGGCAAAACATCATGGAAAATGTTGTGTTAAGCTTAGCAGTCAACTTGTCCACACTTGAAGCTTCTGCACTTCTTGCAAACTATTTTTGTTGTTGTTGTTGCTTGCCCTTTCGCTTCTTATCAAGCCATTGAGAAACATAATGGCCATGCTAGTTGCACTTGAAGCAATTGATATGGTTCAAATCAGTCTTTTGTTTGCGAGAATACCTTGATGAGGGCTAGGTTTGGTGTGTCCTCAAAGATGGTTGAAATTGTCTCCAATATGGCTTCCTTGTCAACAAATGCATCCCACAAGCTTTTGAATGATGGTACCTGCTCACTAACACATATACAATGTACAAAATGACACTGAGATGGACCAAAGCTATTTAGATTTATTCAAACTAGCTCATTCACATCTACCTTGTAATTGTGGCTAGTTGATCTCTCAACTCTAAGATCTTCATTAAATAGTGGGGTACTGTATTAGTCTTGCACATGTGGGTATTGGACAATTTGTACTTCAAGGGCATCCTCTTGGATATGTTGCAAGGTGACTAGGGTAGTATGCATTTTACTTCCCATTCTCTTCTCTACGATGTGAGGGACTAGATGATCCTTCATTGAGTACAAAATGATTTGTTTTTTTTGATCAATTTCCTATTGTTCCTGGCCGCCTCCTTAGGATCTGTAGGAAGTACAACCTTTGTCTCCACAAGGTACCACAATTCGACCTTTTTCAAGAGATTCAATAGCTTGCACTTCTATAAAACAAAGTTGGAGTGAACATCATCTAATTTTGATGAAATTGCCTAATCCAAGCCTTAAAATATGGTAGAAAAAGCTTAACATGCCCAATCAATGATTTTGGCTTGAGTGAAGGAAACAATTTTGCTAAGGCCATGGTAGTGGAGTTCAATAATCATCACCACCAACATCGAGGTACATAAAGGGCTTGGTGCTTTTGATGAAATGCCAATCCCATACCCCCATACATGATAGAATCCAATGAAAATGCCTCAATCTTGCTAATCTTGAAATCTGAAAATTGTCCAGTTTGTTGAATTTTGAATGGGATATGAAATTCTACTTTCTTGATATGAAGTCCGATGAGGTTGGAACTATTCTCAAACATCCCAAAGCAAAGATAGAAAGGAAAGATGAAGGAAATGTCAAGAATTTAACAGTATCATTAATTGCCAACATTTTTGGTCAGACCCAGTGAAAAGCCAAGTAAAAAATCAGCTATACCTTTTCAGAAATGCATTGTACAAACATTGGTATGTCTTGAAATGCATTTTTGACTCAACAAAATGTGTTTCCTGCAAGTGGGCACTAGGATGTGTTTGTATGATCAAAAACATGTTTTAGGGATGCACCACACGCATTTATGTGTTTCCATATGGAAATGTGCATGGTATGGTCCTTTACTACATGTTTCCTATAACTTAGACTAGAGGCCACCTTCACTAAGTTGTGGAACCATGTTTGTGTGTGTGATATATATATATATATATATATATATATATATATATAGTTATTTTATGCAGGGGGGGTGATGTCCCTTGCTTAGCATTAAAGAGGGAAGTGAAATTTGTGTTGTAATGACATCTATCCATAGCTTGTTGTTTAGCTCAAGGGGGGTTGTTGGAATTATTGACGTAATCTGTGCATGTGGGCATGACCCATTCATATGTAAATTAGTGTAATCATGGATAAGGCCATACTTTATTCTTTTATTGTATTACTAGGTCTAATATCTGATATTTTCATAATTCTTCAGGTCTATGTTTATTTTTGTCGATATTTTATGATAATTCCCAATATTTCCTATAAGTTTCTTTCTAAACCCTCGACGATATATTCCCTGACACAAAAATTTTCAACATTGGTTTGCAATAAGTTATCCTAAATCTCTTAAGCAATTCTTTGCATATTTTTCTTGAGAGATAAAGATGTTATCTTCCTTTTGCCATACCTCCAAAACAAGGCTATAATGTAAAAGCTGCAAATCGATCATCTTAAAAGCTATGTCCAAGTCTCAGTCCACTTCGGCATATGCACCTGGACCACTCTTGTTGAGAATAATGATGCCCTTACCACTTTGTTTGATGTACCAAGAATCCGATGTTTGCTCCTCTAAAAGCCACTAGCCTTTGAAATGTTCATTGATCTTCAAGTACCATGTTCTTGGTGCCTGCTTCAAACCATACAATATTTTTATCAACTTGCAAACCAAGTGCTTCTTATTTGCGTTCTCTAACCCTTCGCTTGCTAACTCAAGTAGATCTTGTCTTCTTGATCTCCATTTATGAATGCACCCTTCAAGTCCATCTGATAGATGCTCCAACTAAAATGTGTTGCTAATGCCAACACTATGCCAAGAGAGCAATTTGTCTTGTACTTAATTTAAAGTCCCATTTGTAACCAATGGGATTCTTCCCTACAAACAATTCCACCAACCTAGGTCTTATTTTTTCTACAATGCTGCAAACTCTAGATCTAATGCATCACACTATTTCCTTACTTTTCTTAGTTTCACTAACAATATTGGGTTTAAAGGAAGAATAATTTTCTCTTTCACTCACCTGTACTAAAGCGACGCGTGGTAAGCATGGGTGTTCTAAAGCGGATATGACAACCCTTACATGTGCAATCAATTCTACCTAAGTTGCTAGGAAACTTGGGGATGAGGACAGGTATGGGGATGGGGATGCCACTTTTTGAAACAGGGGACTTGGGGATGTCGAGGATACTATATATATAAAATGTGAAATAAAAAATTAAATCATTTTCACCAGTATTCAATTTCAATAAGTAAAATGCACATTGCTTCAGCTTGACAAAGGTGACATTTTATAGTGGCTATCCCCCCTCCACCCTTTGCTGGTTTTGACCTCTCAACATGCTTCCAAAGAGGATATTGAGTGTTTGATGCTGCCATATTGTTTAGGATCTTGGAACAATAAAATTTTAATTGAGGGAACCCGAACCAGAATAGATAAATTGAAATATAAAAAATGAAATAACATGTATCAACATTATCATATTATGCCATTAAGTGATTTTGATAGGAAACACTGCACAATGATCTTTTGAGAGAAAAAATTGACTATTAACTAAAAAATTTAAAATGATCTTGTTGGACAGTGGGCAAAAACATTAAATTTTTTATGTTGCTGGACAGTGGGCAAAAAATTTATTTATTTTTTATGAAAAATTAAAAATGGTAAAAGAAAAACTAATTACCTTTGCTGGTTGTTGCCGCTCCTCTCCTCACTGCTGTGGACTTTTCTTCTCTCGTCCTCTCCTCTACCGTTGGCTTTCTTCCTCTCCTCTTTGCTCCTCTCCCCTTTGCCGACTCTCCTCCTCTCCTTTGCTGCGGGTCCTCCTCTCCCCTCTGCTCGTGGGTTATCCTCTCCCCTTTTTCGACTCTCGTCCTCTCCCCTTTGTTGACTCTCATCCTCTTCTTTGCCGTCAGATCTCTTCCTTTGCTCTGTCGTGGGTCCTCCTCTCCCCTCTACATGGCCTCTTGTTTGTTGTATCCACTATGGGTTGTCTCCTTTGCGAGTTGCCTTCCTTTCCCATTGATGACTCTCTCCAAGTGAAGTCAAATGTCAAATGAGCATTGGGAGGGAAGGATAGGCCCGCATGGTGTTAAGAGGGTAGGGGGACCCACACCCACCCCTTCCCTCTTCAGATTGGTAAAAAAATTTATAAGAAAATAATTTCATAAAAATTTTCAGCGAATAAAGTTTCCTCGAAGTCCCCAAAATCAAGGGACGGTGTCCCCAAACCAAGCGGAGTTTTTGATTTTTTGGCCAAAGGTTTTCGGTAAATGGGGACTTCGATAGGGACTTCAGGAAACGTTTGAGAGGTTCTCGACCCAATTTCCGAAATGTGGGGACGATACCCAGGATGGGGACACAAACCCAACCCTCAAGGACGGGTACCCCTGCAACACAACTTTCTACATATCATAAACATGAGTGTGGCTAGGAGCCCCTAATCCATGTGTCCTAATGGAGCCATCCCAAGAAGCCTCAGAGCACCAACCCAAGACACAAAGTCCCAACATGATGGGGGACTTCAACCCATCAAGGGGCAGTAAGCAAAGCTACTAAACCAATACTTGAAATGAAAATCAAGAGGATCTTCCTGGACCACACCATGGGTCTTGAGCCTAGATTGACCAACACTTTTACATAAACAAGCTCAAACTTGGCCTTTTACAATGGCAAAAGACCCCTTCACTCTGGTATATCCCGGTAGGCACGCTGTAGACAAACTGGGGCGTAACAACTGGTTCCAACTACGTGACATGCACTTTTCTTGGGAGTGTATGAGAATCCTTTAGAATCTCTTGGAACCTACAGACCTACACACACATTTAACAACAACTATGTCAAATGCATCGGAGGTAGACACTTCCGTCTTGCCTTGTTCAAATGAAAATGAAATGCAATAAACAACAAGTGCAATGCATGAGTAAAAGTAAATACTAAAAATAAAAATGCTCATACTAGAGATTATGCAACCTACATACCTACTCTAAGCATGGTAAGAGAAATAAGTAAAGTGAAATCATACCACTACTGAAGCCATCTTAGCGTATCATTCATGCTAGGGCTTCTTCCCTTGTCTTTGACAATATTCCAAGCCAAAATTATGTTAACGATGAGTTGAGTAGATGCCATTACCTTCATCGGAATGGGGTTGGAACAATGGAAAAGATCATGAACCTAGATGCTTTTAAATTCTTTCCAAGAAGAAGGGCCCTTTTCACAAACCCCCTCTATCCAAGCTTGGATAGGACTCAAGTACAAACTATCATCATCATAAGCCTGCTTAGTGATCTCTATTTGCTGCCCCAAATGACCGTCCAAACCACCCAAGAACCCTTCAAATGAAATGGAGAAAAGTTTGTATGATACACTAGATGCGTTGGAAAAGACCCAGTCAATAGATGGTATATTCCAAGCATCAAACCATGAAGCAATTCATTGAGATCAGAGTGCAAGGACAACCGCCAAGAAGCTTCTTCAAAGCCTTGTTGTAAGGGATCATTTCTAACCATCAAAATCCCTGATAGATCTGCATGATAAGGCTGAAAACCCCTTTCCAAAGGATACATTATCGATGCCCAAAAAGGATGAGAACATGGCCGGAAAAAAGGCTTCAAATCTGCCCTAGGAGAGGGCATACTTTGTTGTTCTAGACCTGTAATTAATCCTCCTTCCTGCTGACCCAAACCTGCATCACGTTTTGAGAAACATGGCTGAAAATGATCATCGAGATCCACCCCTAGATAGGGTAAACCTGGTTTTTCAAGATCTGCAAAAGAATCCTTTATAGGCAATCATCTTCAATGGTGAACAAGCATGACTGAACCAGTTCATAAGGATCCTCATAAAAAAATAGGTTCTCCACTGTTTTCGAAATTTGCATTTCCCTCATTAGAAGAGGCATATATGGGCTCTCCAATGAATTTTCAATTTCCTATAATCTACATCCATATCATGATCATAATGAGAAAAATGCATGTCATCATATCCATGGCAACCATCCTCGGTAGCAAAGAGATCCTCAAGCCTATCATTTTCAAAAGATTTGCCTTCAAAAGGGAAAGAGAAAGGAAGGCTCACCAAACCCTAATCACCATGAGGAGAACAAGGAGAGGCATGAACAATACCTCCATCAACCATGTCTTTGACATCCACTTCAAATGAAAATGGTTCTTCGACAAGAGATTCTTCATCATCTTCTTTGTCTTCATAGATTTCTTCAAGAATTTTTTTTGTATGTTCTTCTAAATCCGCGTCAATCCCCTCTTGGATATGTTCATCTTGATGAACTTTTCCATGGACCTTCTCAGGGTTTTCCTTAAGGGCCTGGCCTTCAACATGGTCTTCCTCCTTGAACATATTCTTCATGTATTTAACATAGGGGCACCCATCTTTCATGCTCTTTTGGCACCAATATATGCAAAATGCTTCAATCAATTCTGCAAGAGAGGAGATTTGTCCTTTACCTAGGCCTTCAGACCAAGCACTTGCTTTTCCTTCCAAGGTAAGCACAAATGACCTCATAAAGACATCTTCGTTCTTAATATGGTACTTTGAAGAATATAAAAAATCTTTTGACATGGTCCATGACATAACCATCATGATCACAAAAAACCTGACAAAATGGCTTTGGCAACTTAATCAGAAAACCTGGGATGTTTGAGATATCAAGAGGAGCAAAACGCTCGTCCAACCTTAGAGACCATGTCGTTTTTCCTTTTAAATTCTTGAAGGAGGTCACAAAATCTGAACATGAGTATATCAATATGTGTGGAGTCACCCAGGTGAGCTCTTTTTCTTAACTGACAAATGTGCTCACCTCTACACTCACCAATATCATAAATAGTTGAGGCTTTTGCCTTGAAGTGTACTTCTTTGTTTGTATTTTTCTTCAGTGGAGTCGCCAGATAAGACCTGCAAAGTTAATCCTCAACCCTAGGGTAATTAGAGATCAAGGTCAACATCCCTATTCAATTGGGCTATTCAAAATTTACCAACTAGGGAAAAGGCTTTTAATCCAATGCTAGTTTGAAGTAGCCAAACCCTAATTAGGGCAAATAATGAATCTCAAACCCCATAATGGAGAGTCCCTTCAAAAAGATTGTATCCTCAATCAAGACTAACTAGATGCCAATAACACCCTAATTTTACCTTGCTTAAGGTGCAAAAGCAACGCCAAACAAGAAAATTGAGAGATCTTACCAACATCAACCAAGGAAAGAGCAAGAGAAAAGGTTCTTAGGCCCTCAACCACGAGTTATTACAACTATTCTTTGAATCAGTCTTGCAAGATAGTAAGCCCTAAAAATTCCACAATTCAACCTTTATCACATGAAAAACTTTCCAAAGAGAGAGGTGCACATCACTCAAGTGCTCCAATAGACCAAGTTAAAGAGAAAAAAGTACATAATTAGAATCCTTGTCTTGTTTCCAAATGAATGCTAGGAGCCTTTATTTATATGAGGCTTCCTAGTCTTTTCTAACTTTTGAGCCTACCTTACTAAAAAGTAAAATAACATAAATTTAGGGTTTGTTACCCACAAGTTGGGGGGACTAAATCACAAGAGACTGAAAATAGTGATAACATGATGCAGATGGCTTCATCCAAGTGAAGTGATGAGCCAGAGGAGGATGCCATGCCCCAACTAACCCCAACGATGTAGAAGACCCCTCAAAGTCCTCCCCTTTAGCAAGGTAAGGCTTTCTTGAAGAATATGACATCATCGTGGATTTTGCACATGTAGACCAAGAGGAGGGATAATAAATGAGGTGTGCTAAAGCGGGTATGACAACCCTTATAGGCGCAATCACCTTCTACATATCATAAACATGAGTGTGGCTAGGAGGCCCGACCCCATGTGTCTTAGTGGGGCCATCCCAAGAAGCACCATAGCACCAACCCAGGGCATAAAGGCCCAACATGATGTGGAACTTCTGCTCATCAAGGAGCGGTCAGCAAAGCCACTAAGCCAATACTCATCGGAATGTAAACCAAGAGGACTTGCCAGGACCAAGCCATGGGTCTTGAGGCCAACTAAACCAACACTTTTACATAAACAAGCCCAAACTTGGCCTTTTACAATGGCAAAAGTCTCCTTTACTTTGGTATATCTTGGTTGGCATGTTGTAGACAATTTGGGGTGTTACACTCCCAAACTCTTGAATTACATAGACAACGATCCATTAAACCTTCTTTTATTCCTTTGTGTTTTGAAAATTCAACCACTCAGAATAAAAATTCACAGTACGCTTTTGTGACTGTCATTTATTTCCTTTGATTCATTGGGGTTAGCGGCTATTTTCACTTTCTTAAAGAGTAAGTGATCCATGTCTAGTCTCAAATAAACAAATAGTTCAAATTGCAACTATCATGTAATGTTTACAAAGTAGGCCATAATCATGTAAGCAAAGGAAGGGTTGAGGACAAATGTCCTTGCATGAATGGGGTGATGGAGCATCTTGGTCCATTAGTCATTAGTGAAATCCAACATTTCAATATATTTTTCATGTCCGAAGGTATCCTTGCGAAAATAATAAGATTGGATAGCTTTTTAAACCATTGGTTCTTGGAACAAAGAAAGACGAGGTCCTATGAGATGTGAACCCAATGCAGTCGCTTTCATTGTCCCCAGTTCCAAATATCCTTGTGGTTCTTGAGGATTTAGCTACTCCACTGGAAACAGTTTCAAGTTTGAGAGTCCTTGCCTCTTCCTTCTTTTTATGTTTTTCATTAGTAGCATGTTGGGTATCTTGCATAACTTTTGGGGATGACTTGTTGATTTTTGTAGCATTGGACATGTATTTCTATAGGTTCTGTGTCTAACAAGTGTACGTCATCATTAATGACTCTTAGACTAAGGAGATTAACTTTAGTAAAGTGAATATACTTTCATAATTACTTTATTGCACCGAGAGGTGCTCTACAGCCCAGTATGGGGGAGATCTTGTAACGTGATGTAACGTTAGTAACATTTGTAACATGTCGGCAAAAAATAATAGTGATAGTGAATATTATGGGAGAGATCTTGTAACGTGATGTAAAGTTAGTAACGTTTGTAACATGTCGGCAAAAAATAATAGTGATAGTGAATATTATGGGAGAGATCTTGTAACGTGATGTAACGTTTGTAACATGTCGGTAAAAAATAATAGTGATAGTGAATATTATGGGAGAGATCTTGTAACGTGATGTAACGTTTGTAACATGTCGGCAAAAAATAATAGTGATAGTGAATATATATCACTTTTGTAACGTTATTTTTATTAATAATTTTTTTTCTTTCTAATAGGCCAAAATAAATGTCGGCCACAAAAACAATCTAATATGGGGGAGATGTTGTAATCTTCCTACCTAACAAAACAATAAAAAAAGAAATTTAATTATTCGTAAAAAAAATATGTGGGTCAAGAAAAAAACACAAAATTGAATTATCCGCAAAAAATGTTGGCCTTGCACATGGTTTAAGGCATTCTAAACAACCCATGGTTTTATTGTACATGGTTTAGGAGGCTTTGCACAATCCATATGCAAGGCCTCCTAAACAATCCATGGTTATATTGCACATGGTTTGGGAGGGCCTTGCAAATGGTTTTAAGACCATGCAAGGCCTCCTAAACAACCCATGATTGTAGGAGGGCCTTGCATATGGTTTTAAAACCATGTGTGGGGAAATGATGCAATGTTCGTTCCTAACAAAATAAAAAATGATAACAAATATTATATGTTGGCCATAAATAATATTAAATATTAATAATAATAAAATTATATGTGGACCTTAAATAAAAAGATGTGTCCTTTGGTTTGAATCAAATCAATGGATACCTAAGAAGAGGTTTGCACCTCGAGAGATTTGATTTGATCCATCTCGGCGCTTGATAGAGCCTAGGATTTGGATCTACGCTGGTGTAAAGTGATCTAGAGGGCCTATGGTATTTACTGTTTACATGTTGTAATGTTCTAAAAGGTAGCCTAGGTGAGAGGAGGACATAGTACACACACAATAGTCACATAGAGTGAATGAGATCTCATTGATTGGTTGAAGATGGACTTTTAGCCAAGTGTGTAGGGGCAGGGGCAGAGTTAGAGGAAAGGAGAGCAAGGGACAATTGAGGGTTAGCAACCATCAAGATCAAAGAACTGATCTTGAGGTGTGAAGGCTAGCATTCTATCATTGTAATCCCTCAATGGGCCATTTTCCCACGACAGGAACCCAAAATTTTGATAGTTAATAAAAATCATTGTTTGTTAGTTTTTCCCTAGTTAGAGTTTTTTCAGGGTAAATAACCCAGTCAAATGTGTGATTTTTTGTGTTTTTCCGCCACGTAAATTTGTTATATCTCAGTGTGTTTTCAGTGAATAACTGCAGTAAATTATTAGTGACTGTAAATCAGATCTGGATTGTAAAATTAACATGGTATTAGAGCGTGGGTTTCACTTTGAGACAGAGATCTAGTTTGACGGATTTACGAATATTAAAAAAAAGTTCAAATGGCTATCGTATAGCCATCCTACAGATGTACGGCTTCAGGCCATCCACACGTGAAATTGACAGAGGAGCAACAACTGCTACAACAGATTTCGTGCGAAGGTGTAGCGTCGGGCTGTAGTGTACTAGATGGGGGGGGGGGGGGAAGCTGTAGAGAGGCCTGAGTTTTAGCTATAGATAGGGCCCGTGGGCCAAGCTGCTAGAAGCCACAGGCGAGAGGTGGCTTGCGAAGTAGATTCACAAAGTTTGTAGTAGGGGTTCGTGTGGAAGGGAAGACAGGCAGTTGCGTGCACAAACAACCAACAATTAGATGGTGTGAGGACGCGACAACAACGCAACAGAGGCTACTGATGGATGAGGCCAACTGAAGAGACAATAGACGTGGTCAAAAAATTGGGGAGGTAAGCTACGTGGGTAGAGCAGGAAACCGGTGGAAGGAGCCATGCAGGTGTTAAGGTTTGGTCGTTGGTAGGTCTGGCGCTAGAGAAGATGTCAGCATTGAAAAAACGTTCATGAGCTAAGATAATGATCAGGCCGCTCTTAGAGTCAATGTGAAGGCAAGCACGAACGAAGAAGGGATGATCAAGCCGTGGGAGAAGGGACGTGGTAGCCTGCAGCAAGAGGTCAATAGGGTTGATGCGGGAGGTGGCAAAGCCAACTGGGAGCTGCTTTAGATCGCTGGGTTGGGAGGTGTAGGCGTTGGACGCGTAAACGACAGTAGCAGGAGGATTAGCAACTGGAGCTGGGCAGAGAAGAGGCAACCGCTAAGCTGCTAGGGCAGTTGCCAGCCATGTAGTCGCCGAGAACAACCAGACGTAGATCAACCTCCAAGTAAAATTTGGGTAGTCGTACAGGCCCTAGGCAGATTGCAGCAGACCAAGACAATCGTCGGGCAAGCCCAACAAAGTTGGGCAATGCCCATATAATTTTGGGTAGTCCTGAAAAGGAGCCGAGCAGCATTCGACAGGGTCAAGGCAACCTCATGCAGCCCAAAATAGGCTTCAGGTAGCCTAGTAGGTAGCAAGCAAAAATGTTCAAGTAGGCCCAAAAAGGAGTTTGGGCAGCAGTAGTAGATTGTAGTAGGCTTGGGCAATAAGTTTGGGAAATAACAATAACAAGTTGAAGATGGCTGTAGCATGCAGCAGGGATATGATATGGAGACATGCTAGAGGGTGCATTCAAATACAACCCTTGGAAGGTGAGGGTCACGTTGGTTCTCATGGAGAACAGGCTGTGGGAGTTTGCAAGCGCAACAATGACCACCTCCATAGATCTTAATGACTTGGCAAATCACAATCTAAAATATGTGAAGGCCAAGGGGATTACCTTGGAAGCGATGAAGGATCATTTGATCCCTCACATAGTTGAGATGAAGCCAACTAAGGAGATGTAGGGATGCTCTGGAAAGCTTATATAAGAGTAACAACCAAAACAAAAAGATGACGCTAGAGAGCTCAAAAGCACCCAGATGTCCAACACTGATACTGTAACTTCTTATCTCACTAGGATCACATAGATTCATGATAAGTTAGCAAAAGTTTGGGAGAGTAGTAGATCCAAAGTTGGTGAGAATTGCCTTGAATGGCTTTGTTACCGGTTGAAATGGCAGTCCAAGCCATTGACAAACATATGCGGAGAAAGTGACCACTATCACCTTAGTCACTTCTCCTAACTTCTTTGGAAGCTTAAGCCTCCTAGGGGTGAGCCCTATTTCGATTTTGTAAAGACACTAGATGCAAAAAGATCTCTTTCGAGGGTTGTCAGTGATCAGTTCCTTGTGGAATCAAATCAAAGAGTTGTGTTATGCGTGTATATGGAGTATACTAGTATTGTTATCACAAATAAGACTAGTTATGATTGAAATATATAGAAACTAGTAGTAATATATCAATCAAAACCAATCATGTGCAACTAGTAATTATCAAACAATAGTGCATGCATAATATATATCAGTCCTCGGTTCAAGTGCTCAATAAAGTGTTGCATAAGTAGTAACAACTTTCATGTATTTACCATCATTGATATGTCAAGTCTGCAAACAAACGTTATTAGCATTATGATCACCACTAGTATGTCATTTAGTGAAGTTTAATAACAACTCAAGGAAACAGTAATTATCATCTCATCATAAGAAACAAACACCTTTAGTCATGTGTTAAAAACCTGATTTTTATGTGTATACAACATGTGCAGCAGTATGTTCTAGTCATTGCCCAAGCATTTATAGCAGCATCCTAATGTTAGCAGTGCCCTTCATTAAACATAAATGTGATTATGCTAATGTCAATGTTCATGTGCAAATTGAGTGAGTGATGATACAATGTGCAAAAGGCCAACAATCAAAAGTCCATATATTACCATAAACTAACCTTTTGTTTTGTCACTGTGTAGGTTAAGGAAGGCTTGCAAGATTGAAGTACGGGAGGGATACAACTGTAAAGCGCAGCCCTGTAGGGTAATAAAGGACTGTCACAAAAAGGGTAACCCGGTGTGAAGAAGGCTGTTGGAGTAGCAGACTGTTAGGGCACTTGCAACTAACCCTATGGGCAACGAGAGTTAGGAAGGCTTAGGAGAGGGAAACCTAGGGCAGGAAACTAGAGCCAGAGGGTATGAGAAAAGGATGTTGTGGCAGCGAAATGGAAGAGGAGGGAGGGATGCTGCTATAGCAGCAGACCCATATTAAAGAACAGCCCTAAAGGGAAGATCCGAGGGTAGAAAAGGAGGGAAAGGGGGTGGCTGAGGGTGGAAAGTAGGCCAGAAAAGGATGAATGGGTCCTAGCAAAGGTGTTGAAGGACAACCAAGGGTTGGAAGGGGAAGCTAGGAAAGGTTAGCTAGGCCTGGAAGGGACGCTGCTAAGGCAGTGAAGGAAGAAAAATAAGAGGCTGCTGCTAACAACAGCAGATGGAGGATAGAAAGGGGCGGGCAGATAGGCAACAGATGGGAGAAATGAGAAAGGAAAGGGACCCGAAGATTGAAAGAGGAAGAAAAGGGGAAGCAAAAGGTAAGGGAGCAACCCCTGAGGCCCAAAAAGAAAGTTTGTTGTAGTGTTTTTAGGTATTGTGGATGAAGGTTTTTAGGGAGTGCCAAGGTGCCCTAATCCTAGGGCATCTAACTAGAAAAAGGCCTCCAAATGAGGAGAAAAAGACCTAGCTATGCAACTATCCTAGAAGCTATGGTAAACCCTAGGGAAACTCTCACAAGGAGACGTTCCTCTTCCTTCCAAAGTGACAAAAGGCCTGGAAAACGACCTACCCTAGAAAAAATGCAGCCTTAAAGCTACCATTCAGTCATGAATATGCATTATCCACCAACATTTAAACAAAGAGATTAGAAGCTAAACCTTAGTGTGCTTGTGTCAAGCCAACAAATCTAAGCATCACCATGAAAGAGAATTCAACCAAAAAACTTCCAAAACCAGCTTGCATAACCAAGAAAAGGCCTTTCTCAAGAGGGGCACATTCTCTCCAAAGAGCCCTAGTCAGGATAAATAACAATATAGTAATAATCCCACTTATCTCATGTCTTAAAATGAAAGTGAGGACTTCCATTTATATGATCTCACCCTCACTTATTACAAAAATATCCAGACCGACATGCCTTAAAAATGTCAATTTGAAATTATAAAATGTCAACTTAAAATTAAAACAAAATAATATTAAAATATGACCTAATGTGGGCTCAAGGTAGGCTACTCGGGGTATTTGTTCCCCTAGGTGCCAAAAATAGCTTAATTAAGTGAATCACTCTGAACGAAAGGCTGGAGTAAGATGGAAGGGGGGCATTATGCCCCGACTAATCTCGAGATGTTGTAAAATCCCTCAACACCCCCCCTTAAACAACATGTATGGTCTGGTGAAGGGGAGAATGTCCTGATGAGGAAGAATGCCTAGGAGAGAGAGCGCCAGTTGTATGAAGGGCCAGGAGGGTGTCCTTGTGGCTATTAACGGAGGCGAATTTCTCGTAGTTGAAGCAGAGGCCACCAGAGCACGAAAGCAACATATGGGGCCATGTGACCTGGTGGTCAACCCTTAGGAGCCCTGGACACTAGCCTTAAGGTTAAAACCCCCCACCAACAAAGAGTAGTCAGCGGTGCTATTAAGCCATAATACCCCTAAGGAGGAACCAAAGGGCCCAGCCATGACCACTATTGCTTGATAATGCCCCTCCTAGTCAAAATTTGGCTCTCTCTCTCCCTAAGGTACACCTAAAGGTGTGTTGGGTATAGGTTCAGTGCAACACTGGATCCAACTGCGGGACGAGTGCTTTTCCCGGGAGTACTAGAGAACCTGCGAATCTTTTGGTACCTATAGACCTACACACACATCAAATATACAAGGGATCAAAAACATCATTAGGTAGACACTTCCATTCTGCCTTGTCCAAATAAATTGAAATAGACGACTAATGACTAGTGACTACCATACTAATAAATGAACTAACTAATTAGCTAACACAATAATAACGGATATCAAACATCATTAGAGAAGTACCTCTGAAGTGCCTTCCCGTTGATAGGTAGAGGGATCTCCTCTTCTTAAGTACCTCTTAAGTGCCTTCCCGTTGACAGGTAGAGGGATCTCCTCTTGTTAAGTACCTCTTAAGTGCCTATCCGTTGATTGTCGAACTTACCATGTTTACCTAGATCTTCTCTTCTTTTATCCCATAGTAGGATGAGGTCTCCAATTTGAAGTTGGCGTTGGCGAGTCCTCTTGTTGAACTTTTCTTTAACTTTGTCTTGGTGTTCTATCAGGTAATCGAAGGTCTTTTGATGATTCTCATCAAGTTCTATTAGGTTGTTGATTCTTTGTTGATATACATCTGGATCATCCATATTTTGTTGAAGGACCTTGTATATCGGCAACGGTCAACTTTAAATTAATTGACAAAGTAACATCCAAGCCATACACCAATTCGAATGGACTTTTCCCAGTTGATTCCTTTATGGTGATCCTGTCTGCCCATTCTGCATACCTTAACTTACTATCTCGACACCTCTTATTATCGTCCACGGTCTCTTTTATAATACTCATCAAATTTTCATTACTTGATTCAGCGAGTCCATTACCTTGAGGGTAATAATTTGAAGAGTATGATAGTATGATATCATATTCAAAACAAAATGTGGATAGTTCTCTGCCATTGAAAGCCTTTGCATTATCTGTTACAATCTCAGTTGGAGTTCCGAACCGAGTAATAATTTTGTCTTCCAAGAAATTTGTGATAACCTTTGTTGTAGCTTGCTTCGTTGGAATGGCTTCAACCCACTTAGTAAAATAATCTGTGGTTGTCAAGATCCATTTATGTCCGTTGCTTGAATTTTGTTTAAATTCGTCGAAGAAGTCGAGACCCCATTGTTGAAATGGTGCTTCAATAATGATAGGTTGGAGTGGCAATGTTGCAAACCTTTGCCTTCCTGTGAGAAGCTGGCAACACTGACAACCACGTACATACTTGTATACATCATGGAAGACACTGGGCAAATAATATCCCGATCTTAGAATCTTATGAATTGTAGTGGAAACCGCATGGTGACTGCCGCATAATCCTTGGTGGAATTCTTTCATTAGTTCTTCTGCTCGGGCTTTGGTTCCACACATGCTAGAATGACCCCGTCTGGGTTTTTCCATCCGAATCCTTGAACTGAGCTTGAAGCTAAATCCACGAGGCAATACTTGGAAGCTTTCAACTTTAGGGATCTTGTCTTGTGATCTGGTAAATGTGTCGAGCAAGATAGATTCATCAGATAATACACTATGTCTGTGTACTAATCACATCGAGCTATTTCTTATGCGACTATTGAGATCATAGGCATCGAATCTTCTCTTAAATCAAGGACTTCTTCATTTCCTTATGCCAATAACTAAGCCAAACCCCTGCCTCTGACAACTTAGTGGGTTGTATTTCCAAGTCGTATTTCTGAATTTTTTGCAATCCACTTAGCTCTAATATCCAAGCCATCTTGTTGTTTAAGTATCTCTTTGATTGTAGGGTGCGGAACATATGCCATAGTCTTTGGATACCCAACGAATACCTTGAAATGCTCAGTGACATTACTAATGCGTATGCATGCTTTTCCATATTGTGATACTTCATTCTGTATTACTGAGTGCCTTACTCATGAATGCAGTAGTCTGCTCCTCGTTCTTATCATTCTTTTGTAGGACTCCTGCAATAGTGTCAGCAGAAGCAAAAGAGAAAATTTGAAATGGTTTAGAATAATCGAGACTTACCAGCATCGGTGTTTGAGTAATAGCTTCTTTAACATCCTCAAACGCTTTCTTGGCTTCTTAGGTCCACCTGTAATCTGCATCCTTTTTAAGCAACTTATTCAAAGGTTTAGTAATCTTAGTGAAATTAGGAATGAACCTATGAATACAATTCATTTTTCCAAAGAAAGATCTTAAAGATTTCAAGTTTTTCAGCAACGAAATTTCTTTAATAGCTTTTACTCTTTTTGGATCAATTTTAACACCTTTAGTAACAACACGACCAAGTAACTTGCCTTCAACGACAACTAGAATGGATTTTTTAGGGTCTAAGGAAATACCATACCAGCGGCAACATTCAAATACTCGTCGAATATGTTTGATGTGATCCTTTCGTCCTTTGGAGTAAACTGTGAGATCGTCTTCGTATATTTCCAAGGTCTTCTGTAATATATCCTTGAAAGCATAGTCCATAGCTCTTTGAAACGTGGCCCCAACATTCATTAAACCAAAAGGCATGCACAAGTATTGGTAAGTGTCTCAAGGGGTAGTAAAAGCAGCCTTTGCTTGGTCTTCTTTTTTGACGACAACTTGATTGAAGCCTGAGAAACCATATAGGATTGACATCATCTCTGATCTTGTAATCCTTTGCAGTAGAAGTTCCATGTTTGGGAGTGGTTAATTGTCTTTCTTGGACACTGTATTGAGGTTCCTGAAATCAACGCACACCCGAACATCACTTGTCTTCTTTTTAGACGGAATGGAGTTGGAAATCCATTATGAATACCTTATCGGGACTATAATCTTTGGTTCTACCATCTTTTCCAATTCCTTCTTAGCTAGTGGAGCTAGCTTAGGATTCACTTTCCTCAATTTCTGTCGATGTGGTTTCGCATTTTCTTCCAATGGTATAGCATGCTGAATAATGTTCTTGTCATTAGTTTTTAGTTCATTATACGACCAAGAGAACTTGTCCTTGAATTCTCGAACCAAATCAATGACTTTCTTTCTTTCTTGGGAATCTAGAATCCTACCAACCTTAATTGGACGCAGGTCTTCCTGAGAACCAACATTTATCTCTTCATACTCTGGGTTTGAAGCCAATTCTTTCAATTTGCACCTGTCATTTCTATCGAACTTCTTTTCCAATGAGATCCTTTCCATAGGAATAGGGTTATACTGAGGTCCTTCAGTGGATCCCTCTTTTCTTCGATCATCCTGGTTACCCGCATATTCTTCCACAGTGGCCATGAACCTACGAATCTGCTTGTTGTCATCAAAGACTTTCCAATTATCGAAGTTGTCTGGCACCGAGGGACGGAATATTACTTGCACTTTGCGTGTGTCCTGTACTTCTTTAGCTGGATAGGAAACGAAGGTGAAAACCACGAGAGCATTTGCTGTTTGGTTTTGTTCCCTCGGTACCGCTTGCAAAGAAATATCTTGGAAGTCTTCGGTAGCGATTCTGATCGCATCCCTGCATCTTTTCAATGGCATCTTTTTGCAAGAAAAAGTTCCTTTTACTTGACATACAACCAGGTCAGAATCACCTATAATATGTAGTAATTGAATGGCATAATCTTTTGCAACACTTAGTCCAAGTAGTTGAGCTTCGTATTCAACAACATTATTTGTACCATCGAATTCCAATTTAAAAGAAAAATAATGTTGCTCATGTTTACGGGAAATTAGTATGATACTTGCGTCCATAGCTCCTTGGGACTTGGTCTCATCAAAATACAAGATCCAAAACTTATCAATGTCCTTATGAGGAGGAAAATTTGTAGCCAATACTGCATAAGAACCGATGTCATGTTGGTATATATACTCGTTCACAGGTTTTGCAGGATCTTCTACATGATGTTTCCTCATCGTTTCTCTTTGTAGAGTGATGTAACCGCCTTCCGGAGTGGGAATAGTAGCATAAGACAGACCCATCTGTAGACTGCCTCCAAGGTCTGCTCCACACTTTTTGGATAAGAGCATTCCCCAAGATTTTGGAAGATCAATCACCACAATATCCATTTTTATGCTTATCCTGGGATGAACAGCTAGTCGTACAGGAACGTCAACTACCACGCCGCAAACCTTCACCTCTCTGGAATCCATAGCACAAACATTCGTGTACAGCCTCGACACCTGCAATCCTTACCTTTTCATCACAACTAAAGGCGTAACATTAGAAGATGCCCTCGAGTCAAACATGCAATTATGTAAAATCCAATCAGCAATGCATAAAGAAATAAAGAAAGGTTTGTGTAGGATTCTTATTCTCGGTTCGCAACATGTTCGACAATATAATTGGTGCATCCTCGCTTTCTTCATTTTGGTTAATTGTTGATTGCTTCTCTAGGGTTCCTTCTTGAAGATGTAGTAACTCAATAACTTGTTTTCTAATCGAGGGAATCTTGACCATTTATGTCAGGAGTACCAGAACCTTCATAGAACCTAGATTACCTGTAACATCGATATTTAGAGATTCATCAGTAGCCAAATCAATCAAAGACTTGCTTGAAATTACCGAAGGTGGAAAATGAGCCTTTGTCCTTTTCGTACTTGTCGATGGGAGCTTCCTTTGTCTTTGATAAACATTGCTAGGGTTTCTATTCTCATACCATTTTTTGATCAGTTCTCGGTTAGGCATTTCTCCGAGGATCTTGTTTACCTTTTCCACATCGATTGAATTTCTCTTTACTTCTTGCATATTGTCATTAGACAACCCAAACTGCCTCTTTTCGAATGGAGTACATACCTCTGCATCGTCCTCCTCAAACGAAGTGTTGTTTCTGGTATATTCTAAATAGAGGGCACAAGTTCTCTCGTCGTGGAAACCGTGACATGCCCTGCAATAGTATGGGAATTCACTCACTGCATTGTTTGGTTCCAAGGAGGAGCGAGGTCTCTGTTGTGTAGGAGCTTTGTTGAAGTTGTTTGGAGGAAATCTAGGTTGACTTGGTTGTTGGCCCCTTTCCAATTGGACTATCCTGTTTTGCATGTTGTTATTTTGTTGAGTCATATCAATTCTCAATTGCCGCATTTCTTCAATCCGGATGTTCATCGGATCCAGACCTTTGCTAGAGGTGGGAGCTTTATCTTTATTCTTTGGTTCTGGATTTGTTCTTAAATACCTGGATGCATCCAACCTCCCTGCTGCTTTCCAACTATCATCCAGAACTCTTACCTTCTTCTTCGCAGATGAGAGATCAACGGGTCTATCCAGGCTTAGGTGGAACATGAAATTTCTTGAGAAGGCCTTCAAATAATATGACAAAACCATTACATCTGGAGGTTTGCAATCTGCAGGAAATTCTTTAACAATTCTGTCGAACTTGCGATCAAACTCATCAATCGTTTCATTTTTACTTCTTTTCATAGTCATTAATGCATTATTTAATAGTATCGGGTCCTTTTCTTGCCACCCATCGAAGGTTTTTAAAAAAAAAATCAGCGTAAGTGGCTATGCCACCGGTAGGTAAAGATTTGAACCATTGGCTGCATCTTAGGTTAGATAAGAAACAAAAGCTTTGAATTTAACATCTAGATGAGAAGTATTAGTCGGCATAAAGCATCTTTCCATACCATCCCAATGTTCAGCAGGAGAAATTGCATCCAATCCAGAAAACATAGGAAATTCTCTAATGTCTTTGAATTTCAACATTTGGTTAGGGTATCCCACAATATTTGTGAAATCGAATGCAAAGAAAGAATCCATGTTTTCTTTATTACTGGAATCGATAAAAAGTTCATGTATATCAGTCAGTGTTACAAATATCGGCGATATATCGCGCTACAATCTCCTCGGCGATATTATCGCCAAACATCGGTGATTTTTTCGGGCGATTTTTTCTTAGAAAAATCGCGATTTAACGCGATGTGTTTGGCAAAAATTGTCGCTCGCTTTTCCGACCCGAATAAAAGGTTAAAATACGGTTTTTTTTTGTTTTATTTCATTGCAGCCGCCAGCGAGGGTTTTGTTTGCATTTGAAGTTGCCGACAGGAGAGCAGCCGCCAGCGAGGGTTTCGTTTGCCATTTCGCGCAGAGGTGAGTACTGTAATGTATTGTTTTTTACCTGTGGGTGCAATGTTGAATGGAGTCTCGACTGAATACGCCGGTGGACTTGGAATTTGCATTGTAGTGGAGCCGATTTGGGGAGAGTCGAGACTGTCGCGAGTCGCGACTCCTGACTGTGGGTAGAGTCGTAGACCGGCAGTGGAGTCGGAGTCGGACTGTGGTATATTATAATTTATTATATATATTATATATAATGTATTATATAATATATATTATATATTATATATAATACATTATATATAATATATAATACATATTATTATGTATTATATATTATATATAATGTATTATATATAATATATAATACATAATAATATGTATTATATATTATATATAATGTATTATATATATTATATAATCTATATAATATATATTATATAATATATATTATATATTATATATAATACATTATATATTATATAATTATTATATAATATATAATGTATTATATATAATATATAATATATATGATATATTATATATATCATATATATATCATATATTATATATAATATATATATCATATATTATATATAATATATAATATATAATACATAATATATTATATATAATATATTATACATAATATATTATATATAATATATATTATATATAATATATAATACATATGTAATATGTATTATATATTACATATTATATATAATATATATTACCTTTTAATTATTCAAACTTCAAAGTTCAACCATAGGCCAAACCTTCCACAAAATTTGCGGGAGACTGAGATAACTTGTGGCCTGTGGGTTGGCAGATAAATTTCAGATCTATGTCTCTAGTTCCATAGATAGGCGCTATTGTTACTGGACTTTCACACTTGATCTCCTCCACCACAGTTTTGTGGAGTTGTCGATTAAGTTGTCTAATTTTTTAAATATGACTTGTGATTCATGAGTCGGGGACTCAAGATCCGAGACACGATTCATTTTTTATGTGTGATGTATCACTAGACCTCTTATACATCTTATATATCGGTTTTATTTCCATATTCATGTAGCAATGTGTTTATTTGATGTTCTTGTTGCTTTAGATGTTTAGAAAATTGAAAAACAATGAATATTTTTGTATTTTTTTACATTGCCGATATATTGTCGATGTTTGCCGACGTTTTCGCCGATAAATCCGATAATATCTTTTTGGACCCTCGGCAATATATTCGCCGACACGATATTTGTAACATTGATATTAGTTAGAGTATCGAAAGCTAATTGACCAAAACCTCTCCTAAATTCGATCTTTTCTTCTTAACAATATATGACTTAGGTCCAGGAGAAGTGTACCTTTGAAATTTGTCCTTGTTTGATATCTGTTATGATTATTTACCAATGGAGTCGTTAGGAAAGACTTGCAAGGTTAGCCTAAGCAAGCCTTACCAAAATAAAGAACAAGGAACGTACTTGAGCACTTGGTAGAGTTGCCAGATAAACCTGTCAGGTTAACCAATGTGAAAGATGCAAATTTCAAGCACAAGGACGTACCTGAAGACTTACCAAAAATGTCGTTCTCGCTTGGATATGTCACCTCAACAATTTGAGGTCCCCTACAACAAGGACAAAATGTTACCGCTTGAAATGGCAGTCCAAGCCACTGACAAACATATGCGGAGAAAGTGACCATTGTCACCTTAGTCACTTCTCCTAACTTCTTTGAAAGAAAGCCTCATAGGAGAGAGCCCTATTTCGACTTTGTAAAGACAATAGATGCGAAAAGATATATCTTTCGAGGGTTGTCAGTGATCGGTGCCTTGTGGAGTCAAATCAAAGAGTCGTGGTATACATGTATATGGAGTATACTAGTATGGTTATCACAAATAAGACTAGTTAGAAGTGGAAATCAAGAGGACCATCCATGACCTGATTAGAGGTATTTTGCCCCAAATCAACACTCTACTTTCAAAAATGCTCAAAGACTTGGCCTTTACATAGCAAGAAAGTAACCCCCCCTTCTAAGGTGTAACACCTCCATAGACCCCATACGTTGGAAGCAATGTTGGTTCTTGGAGGCTTCTTTTCTCTTTCAGTGCATCAACATTTCTATTGAGCATCTCACTCCTTTTAGGTATTTTCTCGATGCTTTTAGCCACCTTTAGCCTCTAGAAGGGGATATCGATAGGGTAGTCAAGGAAGCCATATATTGATGATATATTCATATCACTTTTATCTCCTCCCCAAGGTTCTTCACTTGAAGCTGGCCTTCTTTGATGGGCATTTCATGCAACTGAAGGTTAACCTTCTTGTCCACCATGATTATAGTTAGTGTCCTTGGCCACACGATCTCAAGATTCCATTCGATGAATTGAGGGTTTGTTCTCATCAGGTTGAGTCTAATCACTATATCCCATGGATGGAGAGGATTTGTCAGTTGTATCATTTACATGAGTTTGAGATTGAGGAGCATTGCATCTTTAGATTTCCTATATATTATGAGTTCTGAGGGAGATATCATTGTTTATACTATGATTTGGGAGTGTCCCTTGTTATCTTCTTTCTTTATTTCGATCTTAGGTCTTTGACTCTCTGCATACGTGAGGCAACCACTCATAGTTGATCACATGCTTTTTCAAACCTATCTCGGCTGACTAAGCATTGTGTAGACTATCTGGTCATGGAAACATTTGATATTACACACATCCTCTTATGTTGATAGATCACCCACTTTCATGAGGGTACAAAAATGTACATGTTCTTGGTGTGGCATTGCCTCCCATTGCAAGTCAAGCAGCCAAATTCCCATGACAAGTTTTTTCTCTTTGACCTCAAATGTAAGAAGAGCTTTGATTGACCACCCCTGAGCTCCTCCTAGGATCACCTAGTGAGGTCCTCTTAGCCTTGGGCACTTCCCAGAGATCATTATCAGGGTTTTCATTCGTACTTTAAGAGTGATTGAAGGGGACAAGGATGGCTTTAATCCCTCTATGTCTGCCTCTACTTCTATTGCTGACTAGTGCTTCTCTCTTTCTAGCATTTACCCTCTTATTTCATCCTTACTCAGTTTTCTTTCATTTTCACTTGTATGGATTTATCTTTTAGCTTTCAGGAGTAGTCTTGGCACTTCCACACTACGTTAGTGTCTTGTGTTTTCTAGTCCCATTGGCCTATTCTTTTGGTCACCACTAGACGTCAATAAAATGATGTTATCTTATATTATGGTATAGTTTACCTTTCTTAAGTAATTGGGTGTACTTTACCTTTTTTTAAATCTTTGGCAAATGATATTACAGCAATGCGTATTTGATCTTTGAATGCCAAAATATACTTTGTTGAAAACAGTGGTATACTGTACCTTTCTAGAGGCAGTTACCATCTGTACAGTCTTTGAATGTATCTTTTTCTTTCTAGTGGCTCGTAACATCTCTACAGTTTTTAATGTAAAATACTAAAATATAATATTCATAGTTCTATTTGCAATGTGCATTTGAGATATGAAACACTGAACTTTTATCTTTGAATATGTCAATTTTTACTGAACTCATTACATTGCTTTGAATTGTTACGCTAACCTTTGTGCATTTGTTGCATTGAGTGATCTTTATGCATTTGTTGAGTTGTTACACTGAGTAGTGGCTGCATTCAGTGATCTCATACTTGGGTACTTAAGCCTTTCCTTATGCATTTATTGCATGGAGTGACCTAAAAACTAACATCTCTAAGAAGATATCTGCATAATCTTCTCCAAAGTATCTTGCCATCACTCCATAAATCCTATCTAAGTCTTTAATACTCATCTCACTGAGCATTATAAACAAGGTATAGCTTAATGTGGTATAAATTTAAAGGGCAAACTTAAATATTACAAAATAATATAGCTTTCCTTGAAAGCCTTTGCAAAAGGAGAAAGTGAAATTTGAATAGTTAATCTTTCCTGTTCTTGAACGTCTGCT
This sequence comes from Pseudotsuga menziesii, assembly GCA_001517045.1. Classification (NCBI taxonomy): domain Eukaryota; kingdom Viridiplantae; phylum Streptophyta; class Pinopsida; order Pinales; family Pinaceae; genus Pseudotsuga; species Pseudotsuga menziesii. The sequence continues at coordinate 215,242 of LPNX010952292.1, forward strand.
TCTACTTGAATCCAACAACCGCTCGCTCTCCTTGCTTGGAGTAGTTATGTCCTCGTGGTAGCTCTTCCCTCCCAAATGAAAGGAGCCTCTTTGGTTGCTGTAAACATTCCACAAATATTTACAACGTACATCTTCTAGACTATGTTAATACTAAATAGTCATCTGTACTTTAGGCTTGTAGACAGCTGTTTCTGTAAAGGAAATGTTTATCAGCCATTTGTAACCATGTCAGGGGAATGCTTAATGTACAGAAATGCCTCCAGACGTAGGTGTTCTGTTACATAGATCTTGAATCATTTTTACCCTAGTTTGGTGTTGTATATCTCACTTCTATGCAAAGCACGTTTCTGGCATTTGCTCGCTTCTTTTCCTTGCAACTTCTTTAAGACTTTATGACATTTTCTTTTGTAACTTTGTTGAGCCTGTACCTTATTAGCGCTTAAAATGCATTTTAAGTGTGAGCTGCGTATATTTAATCTATTAATTTGTTTTCTTTGGTATTGACAGCAACAAAGAACATTTATACAAATGAGAACCAGGCTTAAAGTTGTTGATAACTCAGGTGCAAAGCAAGTAATGTGCATCCAGGCTCTCAAGGGGAGGAAAGGAGCACGCCTAGGGGATACAATTATTGCATCTGTGAAGCAAGCACATCCTCGTGGGAAAGTTAAGAAGGGTGAAGTAGTATATTGTGTTGTTGTGCGTGCTGTTATGCAGCGACAGAGATGTGATGGAAGTGAGATCAGGTTTGATGACAATGCTGTTGTTCTTGTGAATAAACAAGGAGAGCCTATTGGGACCCGAGTATTTGGTCCTGTACCACATGAACTCAGGAGGAAAAAGCTTGTAAAAATTTTGAGCTTAGCACAACATGTAGCTTGATAAGCCATTACATCTTTCCAATGTTTTTGACAGAAGAAAAACATTAACTCTTTTCCTGGTTGCAGTCTTGAGAGGTGTTTACTGGGTTTGCAGAAACATAACTCTACTATATGGCTTCTTTGGATACATGGCCATTAATTCTGCTTCAAAGGCACTTCTCTATTTCCATAATGGTGCAGTTCATAAAGGTGTATACCAAGTTTATGGAAAAAATGTACTAGCTGGATGGTTCATATGTTTTGATGCATTGCAAATTTGAATTCATTCTGGTTCTTGATAAAAGAATAATGTACTACTAGCTGGACACTTCATATGTTTTGGTGCTTGGTCAATTTGAATTCATTCTGGTTCTTGGTAAAAGATTAAGGTTCAAGAATTGTTCTCAATGTTGGAAATATCTGTTTATATTTTAAATTTTAACCTTAAGAAATGACTTGGGAGCATTATAACTGAGATGATTAATTCTTTTGAGTTGAACTGGGTTAAGTTGTGAAAGAAGATAGCAGAGTATTAGTTTCATACAATGGGATTATAGTTTATTGTTTCTGTAGATGTGCATTGAGTGGCTAAGAAAAAATTTAGGTGGATTGATCTCACCATCAAGTGTTTGTTTTATAATTTTATTTGGTAAAAATTTAATGTAAGAAGGCAACAGAATATGAATTTCATGCTATTGGGTTATTTTTTTTTGTAAATTTATTGAATGGCTGATGGATTAAATTATGAGCTCTCTTTATCTCAGGGTTCTGTTTATTGTTTTAATTGAATGGAAGGATGCTAGGAAAGCAGTTAAACTTAATTGCAGTCATATACATGCTATCGACTAAACAAATGTGGACGATATGATAGGCAATTCCATTGTTGTAGGGCTATAAAATTTATTTAAGTGCACACATTAATACTGCCACATGTTGTAATGGGAAATGATGGCTTGCGTAAATGACATGCCATAATTTGTGTGTGCCCCATTCCTATCAGCAGATTTGTCTGTATATTGGCAGTTTTGCCTCCATGGAGAGCAGGTTGTATTGTCTGGCCTGGGGCACAGTTGTACATGTTATAGTTGTAATCAGAGCTGTATCTCTCCATAGGTAGAATACTGTCCTATGCCCCTAATGGGTTATGATGACTGTTGAAAGTATTGAAGTGTATCTTTTGTAGATTGAAAAATATCAGTAAAGAATGTCTTACTCACAAAACTAGGAATCATTTTTTGCAAATAACTAATCTTAAACACTAATAAGGTTGTTTACCTTATGTGAAGAGCATAATCTGAGTTTGAGAATACTGCAAGAAAAGAGAGGCAACTAGGTGTCACGTATAAGAGAAGCTACCTGGGAAGGCTTTTTAATTCCTTTTGATGGCATCCCATTTTCAGTTTGGCGTCAAACATAAAGAGGACTACAAGTCCAATATCTGAAAGACTTCTAGGGTTGTCACTCTTAAAGCTCTTTATAAGAATAGACCCTGCCATATACTGAGAGTGTTGGAAAATCTCAACAGGCATTCTGATGTAGTTATTTATTATTATTATTGGAACAAGTAGATTGCATGGTTTAAAACTCATACATTGACATAGTTTTAAACCAAATTTAGCAAGGCAAAACTAGAAAGTTAAATTGATAATACAATGGCAATTGCAATGTAAGCAGTAAAAGCCTAAAGATCCACTGGCAGAGGTTCGAATAGCCATTAGAGCTTGTGTGGAGTTGCTCGAGTGTAGGGATAGTTGTCGAAGAGTCAAAATTCCCTCTTGAAGCTTGAAACAAACCTGAACAGGCAGGAGTAGAAATGGAGTTGATAATGAGAGTTGTGTCCCCATCTTCCAGTAGATTGAATAGTACATCGTTAAGTTTGGAGGACATGTTTGCAATTGCTCATTATGTCGTCTTTTGGAATGTGGCACACAAAGACTCATGTTTGCTCATTGACTTGGTGCTTAATTCTAAAGAAGCTCTAAAAGGTTCCATGATGACTCAATCTGTTCAATACAGCCTCACGAAAGATGATTTCAATTGTGGGTCATATATGAACTGATGCTACAAGACCAAACGTGAACAACCACCAATGAGAACACAGATAGAAATAATAGAAGCACTAGAATGCTAGAGAACATGGAGAACACAATTCAAGTGCAGCTCAATATTAGAGAATGAGAGGAGGATCTCCTTATCCATCGCTGACCATTATAGCATTGCTGGTGAGAAGGTATGACAAGATAGAGAAATCAGACATGTAATAGAGGCTAGCGTTTGCCTTATATTTGGCACAAGAGCAGATAATAGGATGGTGTAGATGCAGTGTTCAGGTTATGCTTGTCAAATCATCATCATTAATGGAAGGAGGGGTATTGAAATTAATTAGGAGTTCAGCTTATTGGGGAAAATGAAAAGTTCCTTCACCAAACCTTGGCCTAACAAACTATTGCAGAGTCCCACATGGGCATGGTTTAGCTTGAGGAATGTGTTGTGGCCTAATCTGCACAGAAAAACCCTAACTCACTAGTTGCAGCTTTGGGGGCAAGCTCAGGTTTGATGCACCTGTCTCCATGACACTCAACCTTTTTGTTTAGGCCAACTCCTAGATAAAGCCAAGGGAGATGGACCCTATTAAAATAATTTAAGTATAAAGATATGAGTTAATTCTAAGTAAGCAAGTATTGAAAGATAAACAAGCCCTATTAAGCAAAGATCTAATCTAACATATATAATGAATGAAAATGAACTACTCTAACACAACCAATCAAGTTCTAAGATATGACAAATGAAAACTAGGCAGCAAGATTCAAAGTAATAAACACTCAACTGAAGATAATGTATCAATGATGCTTTAAGATGACAAGTTATAGCATATAAGATATCACCATACTGACTAATAAAGTGAGAAATGAAAATAAAAGTGAGATCAATGCCTTGTATAAGATGTAATGATGAACTTATAAAGCAAGAAATAAAACAAAGATTGATAGTGTGCTTAGTTAAGTAAAATAAATGCATCGAGGCTTCTTCTAACTTGACTAGATGTAGCGAAGAAAGTCCTAATCTAGATTGTAGTTAGCATTTGCAATATTGATGGACAAAAAAGTTGCTAACTATTTTGTAAGTTAGCATCCATATGTATGTGATGGACAAAAAAAAGAAAAAAGAAGCTAGTCTAGGAAAGTAAATGCAATTAGTTTGAACTACGCTATTATCTGTAGTGAAACTCTACAATAACTGATACACTGGAAGTCTCAAATGTAATGGCAATATTACCATTGTCCCATACACACTCAAAATGGATTTTTCCTATAACACGTTTCTTTGTTATCTGATTTTCCCAAAGTGCATACTTAATCTCGCTATCCCATCCCTTTTTATTTTCCCCTACTGTCTTTTTGATAATGGTCATCAAATTCTTGTTACTAGATTCCTCAAGACCATTTCCCCAGGAATAGTAATTGGAGGAATGAGATAGTACAATGTCATATTTGAAACCGAAGATGGAGGTTGGACTAAAATCCATGGCATTGTCGCTAGTGGTTTTTGTTGACATATCAAATCTTGTGATTATCTTGTCTTCTAGGAAATCTATGGCTCTTGTCAGTGGCCTTTTTTGTGGGAATGGCTCCCACCCGCTTTGTGAAATAATTGGCAACTATAACGATCCATGTATATTTGTTACTTGATTTTTCCTTGAATTGTCCGATGAAGTCAAGGCCCTATTGTTGGAAGATTGCTTCAACTAAGACTAGCTATAAAGGTAGAGCTGCTAACTTTTGTTTCCCTGTGAATAGTTGACATGTCTTACATTAACAGTTGACACGTCTTACATACTCTAACAATTCTATGCACATCTAAAAAACTATTGGCCACTAATACACTAATCTTAGAATTTTGTGGGTTGTAGTTCTTGCTACGTAATGTCCCCCACATAATCCTCCATGTAGTTCGGACATAAGATCCTTAGATTCTTGCTCATTTATGCATCTAAGTATCAATCCTTTAGGGTTTCTCCACTCCAATCCATATTGAACTAAACAATACTTATATGCTTTAATCTTAATGCCCTTCTTTTATGAATGACCAAGTGATTAGGGAAAGCGGGGTTTTTGAGAAAATAGATGATATCAACATGCTATTATTCATGCTGCTCCATTTCCTCAACCATTGTGGAGACTACTAATAAGTTATTTTGATAGTTTATATCAAGATCCCTTTCAATTTCTTTTATTAACATTACCTTGGCTCTTTAAAAATTTAGTGAGTTTTAATATTCCTGAATCTTTGAAACCGACTTTCCTCTAATTCTTAAGCAATCATGCTGAGCTAATATATCCTCAATTGCCGCATGAGGAACATATTCTACTACTTTTGAGCAACCCACATAAGCCCAAAAATGCTTCAAAGACTTGACTAAGGCATACGCCTGCTTTTCCATAATTGCTACAACTGTTGAGTAACCCAAATAAGCCCAAAAATGCTTCAAAGACTTGACTAAGGAATAAGACTACTTTTCCATAATAGTGTGGTTCAATTATGAGTTGTGTAATGCTTTACTCATGAAAACTATAAATTGTTCCTTTCCTTCATCATTTTTCTATAACAACACTTTTGTAATGATGTCTTCTAAAGCGAATGAGAAAATCTATAACTCTTTTGAATAATCTTGACTAACTAAGACTATACATCTTCCAATCGTGTCTTTAAACATCTTAAATCCCTTGATCCCTTCACCACACCATTTGAATTGAACACCTTTCTTTAAGTTCCTTAAATTAGTCTTTATTGTCTTGGCAAAGTTTGGGATGAATCTTCTGTGACGTTTATCTTTTTAAGAAATGACTATAGGCTTTCTTGTTGTTAGGTAAAGAAACTTTCTTAATTGCTTCAACTTGGTCTAGATCTATATTTACCCCATCCTTTGATATTATATGTCAAAGTAACTTACCTTCATCAACGTCGAAGATGGACTTTGTTGGATTCAAAGATACATTGTACTTACAACATCGGTCAAAAACTTGCCTTAAATGACTTATATGACTAGATCTTTCCTTTGAAAAAACTATTAAGTCATTTTGATATATTTCTATATATATTTTTATTATATTCTTAAAGGAAATATCCATGGCCCTTTTAAAATTTGCTCCTACATTTAAAAGATTGGAAAGCATTCTCAAACACTAAAATGTTCCCCAAGGTGTTGTGAAAGTTGTCTTTTGCTAATTATTTTTCTTCACCAACACTTGGCTATATCCTAAAAATCCATCAAATGGACATTATCCCTAAACCAATAACTCTTTGATGTAGTTGCTCCATGTTGGGGAGAGGGTAGTTATCCTTATCACATCATATGTTTATGTTTATCGTATGCTTAGTTGGGAGGTGAATACAATATACTTTCTGATTCTATTTTCCCTTCTAGATACAATAGAGCACTTTGAAACGTAATCAAAGTACCTTGTAAAATCAGTCTCAATTCTAGGTTAACAACTTGACTTACTCAAGTAATATAGTGGTACTTTTACCCTCTTCCTCATCCCCCCCTTGAGTACTATGCTACACTGAAAAATTGAGTGGTGAAACCACTCCCTCCATCCTTTCTCTTAATGGTAGTTGGGTCATTTTTTTTCAAGCATGGTGCCTCAATTTAGACTAGACACGGTGAATAGTAAAATTACTTATTAAAGTGGAAGGACATACAACATGATGATAATACTTGGGTATGGAGGGTAGAGTATCAAAAGTTGAGTGGAAAGTGTTGTGTTAAAAATGCATAAGGATGCACTAATCCTTTCATGAAAGGGGAGTTTGACATAGGAGCATATAGTAGNGGGAGAGTATCAAAAGTTGAGTGGAAAGTGTTGTGTTAAAAATGCATAAGGATGCACTAATCCTTTCATGAAAGGGGAGTTTGACATAGGAGCATATAGTAGAAATAAAAGCACAAATGTGAAAGTAACATTATAGGATGGACACAACAAACTTGGGAGGAAATCATATAACAAAGTTATGAGACAATAGAGTAGGTGTGACTAAGTCAAGCTGTGTAGAAGCGAATTCAAGAAAAGTGTCCAATTTGAGGAGCATAGAATGAATGCATGATATTAACTTAGATAAGAAGATAACAATCTAATCAAGGTCAATTAAATCTTCCAATGAGGTGCACATGAAGGTAGTAGCTATAGATGCGAGCAAGGTGTGGAAAACACAATAAATACTAACCAAGAGATCATGAGGTTTCATTGTTTTGAGAATAAGTTGTGCACACATAGAAGAATGGAAGAACTAAATTAGTAAGGACCAATTTTTTTTTTGAGGATTGGTTAGTTAGATAGTTGGAAAAATATAGTGTATTGTTGTTCCATACAGTGTAGCATTTGTATGTTTCCTATGGAGACAATAAGGCTTGTTAGAAGATATGTGTGAGCCATTGGTACTATAAGCAAAGTTGTAAGATAGAGATTGTAAGAATTATTATGTGATATTATTATTTGGTATTATAAGCAAACATTTATGTCTTTGTAGCTAGTCTATGAGTCAATATATTATTACATTTTATTGTGTTGAACATTAATTCAAATTGTTCAATTAGTAAAATATTTTTCTTTTTTTGCATCTAGTATGTTTTTTTTAAGTATTCATCTAAAAAATTTGCAATTAGTTCATTTATTGCTAATCGAAGAAACAAAATTAAGACAAATCATTAAAGGTAATCAAGAAGTAGCTCAATCAAAAAATTGATAAACCATAAAATATACTAATCTAGCGAAGCAAAACCCCACATATAGCTAGTGAACTACACTAGTATCAAATTTTAGTGTGAGTGATCAACACAAGTGCAAATCTATATTGGTTCTAATTAGTGGCAGCGATCAACAATTCCCTTCTGCATTGTTCGTGTTTGTAAGCATTTATGTCTTAATAGCTAAATTCTATGAGTCAAGATATTAGTGCATTGTATTGTGTTAAACATTACTTCAAATTGTTTCAATTATAAACGAATATTAACTTCTTTTTTACATATGGTATGTGTCTTTTAAGTATTGATCTAAAAGATTTGAAACTAGGTCATTTATTGTTGAATCAAAGAAGCAAAATTAAGACAAATTATTAAATAACATTAAGAAGTAGCTCATAAAATTATTAATAAGTCATAAAATATACTAATGTAGCCAAGCAAAACTCCATGTATGGCTAGTGAACTACACTAGTATCAAAGGTACTTTGAATGATTATAACAAGTGTGAATCTATAGTGGTTCTAATTAGTGCCAATGATCAACAATTGCACCTTGCATTGTTGGTATATGTTGGAAGTTTCATTGACCTGGTGTGGTAAACAAAAATTTGCAATAGGAAAATGCTAAAAAAGTTAATTGAAAATAATTAACTATGTGAACTCATGGTTGTACGAACATTCTATTGAAGTGGGTTAGGAATCATAGAAAAAATTATTTTAGGAGAGTGGCCTTAATACACTAAGAAAACAAGGAATTAATGGTTGTGATGGAGGTGAGAGTTAATACGGGCTATGCGGAATTAAGATTTTCAAATCCAATTATAGGATGCTAAAAGGCAGAAGATGAACAAAGGATTGATTGGATTCCATTACCAAAGAGAGGTTTATCCACCCACATATATTGGGTGGGACTTGAATAGTCTTTGTAAATTGAATATTATGCAATTAATATTGTCAATTTATTACATGAAAAACATGAACTTGAATAAGAATAGGTTGAATTCTAGGCCACAAAAATGTGATACTTAAGGGAGCCCTAAATCTACCTAGTTCTAACTTCTTAGGTTGATATTTTCTATGAGGAAAAAGTGCAACAACCTTGCCAAAAGAGATTCAAGTTTGTAAAAACAAATTGAGCAAGGGTGTGAAATTTTTTATGATGAATGTAACGTTCAAAGTCCATTAACAAAAACAAGCGCAAAAGTAGTGTAATTGCTTATTCCCTACCTTTGCCCATAGATAAGTGTATGATATAACACAACAATAAATTTCTCTTACTATTTTATGGGTTCCTTCCTATCAAGTCATTTCATGTTATTTATAGCATCTCATCTTTTGTCTTATTGTTTTCCATAAGCCTTAACATTAGGTCTAGAGTAGAATTGACATTAAATTCATACTTAAACATTTATGGATGGGAACTTTATTGAGGAGCAAAGAGTTAGCTTGAAAGAATTATACATACATCAAATTCCAACAACTAGTTGAATGAAAGCAAACTTACATCTAATTCCAACAACTAGTTGACAGAAAGCATACATATATATGATTCCAATAACTAGTTCAAAGGTGCTAGAGGATTTAAAGAAGAATAGAATGGTGGTGGAAGCTCGAGAAGGAAAAACACAGGTTGGCTACGAAAGAGTGGGAAAAATTGAAGTAAGGTAGGGACACCAGTGTTAAGGGATGAAGGTGCAGACTCGGGGATTTTCAATCAAATAAATGGGGTTTCGGGAGGAGCTTATGTTTGTTGGCACTATCACATTTTATTTTGGAAGTTGGTGGCGAGAATTACTGAGCACATAGGATTTGGTTTGGATTCACAAATGTTGAAGAACCAAAGGATCCTCCCAACTATTAATCACTAATTGATCTCCCTCGTATTGGTATTTGAAGTCTTGTGTGTTATTCTTACCTAGTCATTTTTTTCATTCAAAGAGGTAGAACTAGAGTTGTTGCATCCTATGCTAATATAGGGCTATCCCACTGGACCATAGAGAGTTGCCCCATATCAACTCAAGTATAATGCTAATAAGTTTTACATTTATAAAAATAATAAATGAACATATTGCACGTGGCTTGTATAATGAATAGTGATGCCAGGATGGTGTCAAATATAAACCGAAGAAGTGAATGTATTGTACATGGTGTGATATTGAACCCATAAATGCCATGCTTTCCATAATTCATCAATGTAAACACATTGATTATCATGTACTTTTCTTGATATTGGAGACTTAATTTTTTCTACACCTTTAGGCTTGAGTTGTATCAGCTTAGCGCTAGATGGCAACACCAATTTTGCATGGACGTAGTGTTTTCGATTATCACGTAGCCACAATGGGAATCGAAGAAGATAGGGATGCTTCAATTTCTGTTGTGATCAATTTGTGCATTTAATAGTTGTGACCTTTTCTATGTTGGCTCTCTCTCCATGGAAGAGTCGTAACGTCTTGTTGTAGGTCAAACAATAGATTTCGAGACACGGCAATTTTTCTTGACATGCTTCACATCTCCCAAAGATGGTTTTTGCATTTTACAGCTATGACCTATGTTATGTTCCTCTATGTTCATTAAAAAATGTTCAACCCAATAGTTCTATTTGATCCCTTCATATTAACATTTGTTGCATCTCCTCTTATCGAAGTGGACCGAGTAGAGGGGATCATTTGCTCTAAATCGTCACTCAGTTGCACATTGCCCACAATAAATACATTTACATAATTATCCAATTAATATATCATAATTTGATCAAATTAAGTTTGAATGAATCCATCAATCCATACCTTAGAGATCTTTTTTTCAAGGAATGCAACACGATACACACTATTTCCTTTTGCCTCAATTTATATGAGCATGGAGCTCATGGGATTATAACATTTCTCCATAATTTTTGTAGAATATTAGCTTTCAATTGATTCCCCATTTGTGTTGGGACGTGGGGTAGAATGCCCATTAGATAAACTTTTCTCCTCTAGATACACAAGTTGCACCATTGCATGGACAAATAGATTTGGTCTGAGATACTTGATCCAGTGTAGTCTGCAACTCTTGCCACAACATTGTAGATTCCAAACCAGGCCTTGCAAAGGATCATTGAAACCAATATGTCTCTGGATTGATCCACGGTTTTAGCAGCTAAGCATAGGAAATGGGTTGATCCATGGTTTTGGAGCTAAGAAGAAGAAATGTAAGCTTCACTATCTTAATGATGCAGTCACCCAGCATAGGAGGTATGCAACTTGTCATGCTCTCTACATGTAGTGCATCGATTGCAACATAAGAGGTCTAAACAATGCATCAATTGCAACATAAGAGGTCTACGCAATGCATTGATTGCAACTACTCCACTCCATCAACTATAATGAATAAGACATTTTGTAGGGTGAGTAGGTGTGGGTTGCTAGACGAGCAATAGCAAGGAAAAATAAAAAGGAAAATCGAATAATAAGACAAGGGGGTCCACCCCTTGAATTACTTGAAAAACCATCTATCACGTTGTGCATATTTTAAAACCCGATCGATTCCAATATTCCTTTCTTTGGAAGGGAATAATAAAGATAAATTGAAAAATGAAAGAAGACTATTTAACCCATAAAGTTTTTGAAAAATAAGTACAAAAATAACTAAATAATTATATTTTATTGAATAAAGCTCTATTAAAATTAAAGAAATTAAGGAAATAAAAAAATATAAAGGGTCCAAAATTTTTAGATTACGGAAAGGACATATGGAAGTAACATGTGTCCAAATTTCAGCTTATGGGTTGCTATGATTTCACAGATACATTATGTGTAAATTAGGATTTTTAACTAGTCCAAAAGGTTTGGCTCCTTCAAACAAGTCGTCTTGAAATTTTCGCTCCAAATGTTTTTCCACAATTTTTCAGGGTCTGATATTTTTAGATTTGTAGCATAGACATACTTAAGTAACTTTTATCAAAATTTCAGTTGTTTTGGGTCTCTATATGTTAAGAGATACACTCTATGTAAGCTAGGAATTTTGACTAGCTCAAAAACTAGCCTTAAACGTGTCTTTTGGGTAAAACTAATATATTTGAATCACGGGAGATCCAAATTCCAGACCATACATCTTCCAATCGTGTCTTTAAACATCTTAAATCCATTGATCCCTTCAGCTTCATTACCTTAATGATGCAGTCGCCCAGCATAGGAGGTATGCAACTTGTCACGCTCTCTACATGTAGTGCATCGATTGCAACGTAAGAGGTCTAAACAATGCATCAATTGCAACATAAGAGGTCTACGCAATGCATTGATTGCAACTACTCCACTCCATCAACTGTAATGAATAAGACATGTTGTAGGGTGAGTAGGTGTGGATTGTTAGATGAGCAATCGCAAGGAAAAATAAAAATGAAAATCGAACAATAAGACAAGGGGGTCCACCCCTTGAATTACTTGAAAAACCATCTATCATGTTGCACATATTTTAAAACCCGATCGATTCCAATATTCCTTTGTTTGGAAGGGAATAATAAAGATAAAATGAAAAAGGAAAGAAGGCTATTTAACCCATAAGGTTTTTGAAAAGTAAGTACAAAAATAGCTAAATAATTATTATTTATTGAAATAAAGCTCCGATTTTTTTTCTATAAAGTTTCAAGCTCCGAAAATTTTAGATTACGGAAAGGACATATGGAAGTAAAATGTGTCCAAATTTCATCATATGGGTCACTATGATTTCATAGATACATTATGTGTAAGTTAGGATTTTTAACTAGTCCAAAAGGTTTGGCTCCTTCAAACAAGTCGTCTTGGAATTTTCGCTCCAAATTTTTTTCCACAAATTTTCAGGGTCTGATATTTTTAGATTTGTAGCATAGACATACTTAAGTAAATTTTATCAAAATTTCAGTTGTTTTGGGTCTTTATATGTTGGGAGATACACTCTGTGTAAGTTAGGAATTTTGACTAGCTCAAAAACTAGCCTTAAACATGTGTTTTGGGTAAAACTAATATATTTGAATCGTGGGAGATCCAAATTGAGTGAAACTAGTTTCATTGGAAAGAAGACAAACCATAATTTTTTTGGTACAAATTTTATATTTAAAATAAAAAATTTTGACACGTGGAAAGCCATACAAGTTCACTCTTTTGAGAAGGACAAAATCAACAAGTTTTGGGAAAATTGCCCTAAATTTTTATTAGTGCATCAAAACTTAGTAAAACCTACAGAATTTCCTCGAATACATTTCAAAGTACAGCAAAATTTAGACTCACAGGTGCATAAATTAGAGTTACATAAGCTTCAAGATTGTCTCCAAATAAGGGTTTCACAAAGAATTGTGCTTATTTCCAAAATTTGACCTGAAACCCTTACCTTGAAAACTAGGTTATTTTCCATTGATTGTAGAGATATTTCTAGGGTTATTGAGTTCAATTTATTTTTTTTAGAGTTCTGTTCCGACATCTTTAAATAATGTGGAGATTCATCGTTAAGTGGGTAAACCTATGGTTGTGGAAGCATGCACTTAGAAAATACAAATGGCACCAAGTCACATTGTTGGACACCCTTGTAATCTCTGTTAGCATCTTGTTTAGTAGTACCGCATCAAACAACACCCCGTTAAGAATCTCATTTCTACGTACACTTGGGTATACAGGAAGTCACCTAGGTATACTTAGAACCAACTTTAGATAAACAGATTGACCATCTTATTGCTATAGTACAATGAGAAAAACACTTGGGGAGATCACTCTCTAGTATTTGGGTAGTTGAGTAGTACAAATAAGGGCATTGTTGAGTCTCATTAGTTAGTTCCTTGATATATTGGGTCAAGCACTACTATTGGACCCCATACATATACAAGAGAGTTATAGCACCTGGCACTCCCTTGTCCTCAAGACCTAGTGGATCCCTATAAACCAACTCACACAAACACCCCAGAAAATATGGCCACCTGCTCTACTACAAGTAGGTTGGAACGCTTGGAATCTCAATACACAAATATTAATGGCCAACTTCAAAAGTTGGATGAGAATTTATCCAACTTGGACCATACATTGGATCAAAAGTTGGATGACAAAATATCCAATTTGGGAAAGAAATTTGATTAGAAATTGGATAAAAATCATCAACAGATCTTAAATAACTTGGATAACATGTTGAATGAGAAGTTGGAACGCCTAACAAATCATGGTATACAAAAAAATACCATTGATATGAGTGTTAAATTTGTGAACCATTGATCTACAGACAAATATGAAAGATGTAGGAAGGGAATTATGCAGTGGAATAATCAAAGAGAATGTACACTAAACATGAAGTTCATGCCAAAAATTTCAAATAAATCGGAAAAGAATTGCTAATATAATCACAACATTAATCTTCATTTATTTATCAATAATATAATGATTATACAATAAATAGAATTCGAATGCTAAAGATAGGATTCAAATCTATCAGTTCTAACTGACTAATGAGCTAACTCCATGTGTCTAAATCACTGTTGGAGCTAGGTGGTAAAAAGACGCCACTCTCCCGGTATGCATGCAAAACTGGCACTAGGATAACTGAAAGTGATCTAACTGATTGTAACTGGAGGTTAACTCAACATACTTGCTTACCACCGCAACCAACTGATGGAGGATATTTGTGGCACTCAGAGTGGGCTCCTATAATGTAGGGATTGCTCCCAGAGGCACATAAAATCATGCATGCAAATACAGTAAGTGGCAGATAACCTCTAGGTGCGTCTCCCACACTCTAGTACAATAAATAATAACCCCATAAGTTAGGAAAAATGACAAAATAGACTATATTGGAAAAAGGAGGATTAATTAATCATATCAATGAACGACACAATGACCCATGCTAAGAAGACACTTCCCATTTAGAACTTTCTAGCCACCAAAATACCCCTTTAGGTCCTCACAACCATAAACTACTCTCCATGGATATAACACATTGCATCATTTTCCTGAAGTGGTCCTAAATAAGTTTGATGGTTCTAATCTATCAAGATGGGTAACCTGGGTGGAACTTTACTTTTCCCTCCATAACATTACCAGTGACATGATGAAACTTAGGGCGAGGGTTTTGTTTCTAGATCCAAAAAGATGGAAATGGTGGGAGTGGTACGAAAAATCCTATGGGCACTGCATTGCTTGGAGTTTTCTTGTTAAAGATATCCATGCATGTTATGAGAGATGTACTCATTATTTGGGGTGGCTTACCAAGTTATGCCAAATTGGCCTAGTCACAAACTTTACCTCAATATTTGAGCAATTGGCCATGCATACAGAGGAATTAACATATTATTTCTATAAAGAATGTTTCATTAGCCTTCCTCAAGGAGGTGATTAGAGCACAATAGTATAATGCATCATCCTGCTACCTGATTGAAGGCATCTAAAAAGGATCTAGAAGCATAGACGATGATTATTGCACAAACCAATGAACTATCTTTCATCCCCCTCTCATGCCATACATAGGTCAATTCCTCAAGCACAATCCCTTCACCTTCATTAACAGTACATATGTTGTCTCTAGAAAAAAGTGACAAACCAGAAAAGACATGGACTTTACTATAATTGTGATGAAAAGTATGCTCTAGGTAATAAATGTAAATAACAAAAATTATTTCAAATTGAGTGATTTCTCCTACCCATTCCAAAGACATCATTATGGTAGATATCCCTAAGTTTGAGGGTAATGACCAAAGTCCTCCACCGTAAGAAGAGGTGGAACCTAAAGTCCATCCTGAAGAATCACTCCTCTCTCTTCATGCTTTATCAAGTATTTCATCCCTGTAAACCTTGAAACATTTGGGTTACATCAAGCACTACAATGTCTTAGTCTTGGATGACAGTGGAAACACCCACAATTGTATTCACATGTAACTTGTGGCTGAAGAAATCCATGCTTTGTCCACCTAATGCCCAACTTTCAAATTATGATAACCAAAGGTGGGATGATGAAATGTGAGGGGTGTTGTGAAAATGTGAGACTGTAATTGGGTAACGGTCATCTCAAAACTCATATGTTGGCCATATATATGGGTGCTTGTGATATATTTTTATGGGCATAATGGCTACAAACATTGGGGTAAGTTACCATAGATTTCAAGGAATTATACTTGAATTTTACTAAAGGCTCTCATACTGACACTGTGAAATGGATCCATGTAGGCTCCCTTGAAATAAAATGTTCTCATAGGTTGGAAAAATTATTGAAGAAAGGCGACTCAAGAGTTATTACCCACTTCCATGACATACATTCTCTAGACAACACTGCAACAAAAATCCATCCTGACTTGCAAAAGGTCTTAGACAAACATTAATAGGTTTTTGGGACACCAAAGTGTTTACCCACATCTAGAGGTTAGCATGATCATGGTGTACCTTTTGCAAAAGGTCTTGGACAAACATTAATAGGTTTTTGAGACACCAAAGTGTTTACCCACATCTAGAGGTTAGCATGATCATGGTGTACCTTTTATCTTGGGTAGTCAACCATAAAATATACATCCATATTATAGGAACCCATTTTCACTAAAGAATGAAATTGAAAATATCACTTAGGAGCTACCAAAGGCCAGAGTCATTTGTCTCTACAATAGCCCATATTCATCCCAAATTGTATTGGAATGTGATACTTCTAGAAAAGGCATGGGCGTAATCTTAATGCAAGATAGATAACCCTTAGCATTCACTAGTAAGAAATTGTGTGATTGGGAAAGTTTACCTAAGAGGAAGAAATTAATGATGACCAACCTACATGTAGTCAAAACATGGTGATAACATCTCTTAGGTAAACATTTCCATTTTAAAATATATCATTATAGCCTTAAGTAATTTATGGAATAAAGGTTTTCATCCCTAGAGAAATATAAATGGGTCATCAATATGCTTGGGAAGATCATAAAAGAGGTTTGCACGAGATTTGATCCCTCTGGCACTTGATTGCACGAGATTTGATCCCTCTGGCACTTGATTGCACGATATTTGATCCCTCTGGCACTTGATAGAAACTAGGATTTGAATCTACCCTGGTTTTATAGAATTACAGATAATGTACAGACTTGGTGTCTTTCAAAATTCTACAAGTAATTGTAATGTATTCATTTCATTATGACATGAATCCATTCATTGATGTGCAACAAAATTCAATTTGCTTCGACCAATATCCTATCCTTGTAAGGAGTCTTTTGATTCTGAGGGACAGCCTCCTATCCCTGCTGCAACAATACTAGAAGAATATATAATTTTTTCATCAAATTAGAATTGAATCCATACTAGCTTTAACTCACCGTTTTACGCCAATTTTGAAAGAAACCATGCCAACAATATACAACATGGTCCGTTGAATTCATGTATTTTTCAGTAGTTGTTATATGAAAAAAACTCCAACCAGACAAACCATTCAAATACAATTATGCATGGCTGCATAAATAATGTCACTGCCCTACAAAATGATGTATGATAACTGTCATATTTTCTATATATTTCGAAGCAAAAATTATTATGACCATAGCAGTTCTTGCTGTGCATCATGCAATTAATCAGCTGCAACCTGCATAGCTAATTATGTATTTCATGTGAGGCACTTCTACTACTACAAGGCTTCAATAATAAATTCCAAGTATGCAGTCTGCTTGGAATAAATTATATTAATAAGGCCATTCATTATGTAAACATTCTCAAACGTCTTGAAGCATTCTAATCTTCAAATGCAGTATAGCATATTACACCTAACTCCAAATGCATTTGCAGAGAGATCGATCTATGTAAAACATTTTTTGACATTAAAATTTATAATGCATGCCTCGCTGATCAGCTATGGACGAGGGCTGGGAGGTGGAGGACGACTGAATATCCTATATTGCACTGGCTTCTTGGGTGGTCTCTGTGTAACAGGTGGTGGATCAGACCTCCCATAATCATCTAGTTCAACAAATTCTGGGTTTGCATCTTCATCTTCAACTTCAGTGCCTTGATGATCCTCCATAACGCTTCTGCTGCTTCTTTTTGTTCTTTTATTTGCCTCATTACTCTCATCAAACTCTTCCTGCCCAAAACAGAAAATACAACTGGATTATCATATTTTGATAATATCAGAACTTTTGTGTATGAAGGTTCTTACAATGGTTATCATTGGGTAAGAGTTTTTGTTTTTTTTGAACTCCTCCTGCCCAAACAAGAAAATACAACTGGAATATCATATTTTGATAATATCAGATCTTTTGTGTATGAAGGTTCTTCCAATGGTTATCATTGTGTAAGAGTTTTTGGTATTTTTTTGTTTTTACATGGTTGGGTTTAATCTTATCTAAACGGCGCTTGCTACTATACTGGGAAACACTAAAAGCTAAAAAATATAGAAAAGAGCCTAGATGATTATATAAAGTAAATGAGAAAAGAAACCCATAGGTATAAAAAATCTTGGCTTATTTCTCTTAGCACTGAGCATCCATGTGGATGCAATTTACAGGTATACCACCGCACCCAATTATTTCATTCAGAGTTTAATCGATCTATGCTAATTTGCTATATTCATCCAGAATTTGCTATTCTATTGGGTTACCCACCCATGCAAAGATATATAAAAGTAACCCATGTTTTCCCTGATCAAAAGCTTCAAGTTCAATTACAAGCAATCGAGATGCATATAAATCCCATTCAAATGGGCTTGAAAGTTGAAACTATACATTACCTTGATTCCTCCTTCACCATTGTTCAAACTGATCCCGCAAGGAGCCTCTCTCACACCTGCGCAGATCGTTACAGTTTCAGAAACCATCCGTATTATCATGACAACAAACATAAGAGATGAATGAAAAAGTTAAGACACACCATGAGGATGGAACCTGGGCAGTGCCCAAATGGTGATATGAGTACAGAAGATTAGGAACAATGGCAAGATACAGACCCGCTTCATTCTGTCTTCACTTCTCAGCTCACTCCATATGCAAATGGGTGGAAGGAGATAGCAGTGTTAATGCCGTCACTGGCAGGTTCTATCGAGCGAGGGACCGAACACCAGAGCCACGGTGAGGCTGCAGGCATGAGTTGGCGCAGGACCTCTTGAGTAACGTGTTGAGTAGGGTGGTCCTCATCATAATGCTTGTAATGGCATTCAATTACATTAACAAGGTGTCAGCATATGAAGATTTAATGCTCTCCTTGGTTTCAATGTCTTCAGCTGCTTTTATTGCTCGCAGTATGGAATCCCTATATTACACAGTTACGCTGTAATATACTCAGATACCGCAGAGAAAGCAAGCTGTGGCCCATGAAACGAGTTTGCTTTGTGATCCATCTGAAGAAACAATATGACATGTTATTTATGACTGAAGGTCCACTTTGATGTGTACAATTACATTGATGCGCGATATTTTTTTTGGGGGGGATTATTCAGGACGAATGAAGGTATCCTCACTTCTCAATGTCCAGCATAACAGGAGTATTATAAATTGAGTGAGAGTATTATAACTAATGCTCTTAATCATCTAATCGAAGCTCTGTTGTTTTTAGGTTAGATCCAAAAATTTTAAACAAAACAAAATTAAATAGAAAATTTTCATAACAAAAATATCATATTTATAAGGACAAACACAACTTTACAAATAATTTTGTGTAAATTTCATAAATCATAGAAATTAAAGAATAAAAAAGATTGTGTTAAATTTCATAAATCATAAAAATTAAAGATTAAAAAAGATTATGTTAAAGCTTTTGGATTTTATGTGATGGAGTTTAAGAAATGCCAACTTTTATTGTGGACATTCCAACCATTCTCACTCCATCGTGATAAAGTTTCATTATGATGTATACAAAGGTAACTAATTTTATTTAAATACAAACATTTTATGTTACATTGATTTTTATGATTTGGATAGTGGTTTTAAAGACTACTACATTTCTTATAGTTAGAAGATTGTTGATATGTTGCAATGAATAATAGTAAAATAATATGTATAGCTAGAAGATTGTTGATATATTGTAATAAATAATAGTAAAATAATATGTATAGCTAGAAGATTGTTGATATATTGTAATGAATAATAGTACAATAATATATGTAATAACAAAAGATTTTTGGAATTAAATATGGATTTAAAAATATATTAAGTTTTTCTCATAGTTTTTAATTAGGTTATGAAGGAATATAAGCCTATTTATAATGTATCAAACTAATGAAAGTTTTGGATTTATCTTTCATAGTGTTATGTTGTTTCCTTGCTTTGTGAGTAATGTATCAAACTAATGAAAGTTTTGGATTCATCTTTCATAGTGTTAGGTTGTTTCATTGCTTTGTGAGTAGGAAAAGACTCTTAGAAGATCAAACACTATTATGAGTTGTAGGAGAGAGATCTTTCTTCCTGACGACTTAATAGCAAGTCTCTCAAAGATAGGGGAAGCACACTCTTAATTCCATCAATAAGCCAACGGAGGCCACCATTTGGAGACAACGTTGGATGAACTCGATAGACATAGCGTTGATAGGAGCAAATAGTCATCAATGGAATTTTTTTATTAGTAAACTTTTGTAATCCCGTATTCGATTAAAAGAAGCCCCCAATGAACTAATCTAGAATTATAATAAATTAGGGGGTTATTATTTTTTCAAGTTCGGTTATCAATGTAACACACCTAGAAGTGAAAAATAAATATTTTTATTTATTTGAGAGAAACATTATGTTAAAATTATTGTAAAGTTTTTATGACCAAGTTGGTCAAGGATGGTTGTAATTGAATATTTATTTATTTTAATAATTAAATAGAAGAGAAGCCTATCCAAGGGAGACTCTTGAAAGAGTGTTCATTGACCCACTAGGAGAAATGAGCAGTTGTAGAAGGCTCGTTGACAAGTGGCAGCACTAGCATTTCACTTTCTAGTTGTTGCAGGAAGCAAAATCCCTAAAATTGTTGTCATGTTCCTCGAGAGGGGAAACTGAGCAGGTGGCTCATTTAATTCCAAAACTAACCCAAAGACCTAGGAAATCTTATAAATACCATCAAATTGAGCAAGAGGCTCGCTACATTCTATTTCCAAGTGAATGAACCTTGTGACTACTGCAAACCTGAAAATTCAGGCACACAAGGAATTTGATGAGGGGATAGCTAAAGTGGAATTGTTGAATTAAGTCTGCTACCGAGTGCTAAATTATAACAAGTTTTGTGTGTGCTATTATCCAGTTATCTTCGTCCAAGTGGTTCAGTGAACAAGCTCGATGGTCCTAAGCAAGTAATCTTGGCTGCTTCAGGAGATGGTTGGATGGAACAGTCTCCTTTGGGTGTTTGTCCCCCTTCTACAAGTTATCCAGATTCTAACTGTTTCTATTGATTATCTATGATTTAATTCTATATATTTATTTTGTTTATGAAGTATGCTCAGTATCTACAGAAGTTTAATGATAACTGTTTGTATTACTCTAAAAAAGGAAGCTGTAATTACTTTCATATGATGTTATAGTCACTCTTGATGTTCAATATTCAATGATTATAGGTCAAACATTTTCTTCTCTTTCGTTGATTACTAGTTATAATAAACATTAACCTAATTAGTATTGTTTTCCCCAACGTTAGTCAACCCTCTTTATCATCTAAGATTTCACCCAGTTAGTTTTATGATATTATATTTCATATCGTTACTAGGGTTTTAAATAATTTAATTTTAAAACTCCTACAAAACCTCTTTTAAAGACCTTACAGTCTCTTCAGAGTTTTATTAAAAATACTATCTATGTAAATATATTTATTTTTTAGTATTAAATATAAGATAAACTCTTATATTCAACAGTTTCCACATCAAGAACGAATATGAGGGTTATATTAATTCACTTCATTGGTATTAGTATATTAATTCACTTCACTATTTCAGTGCTAAATTCCAAATCATAGTTTTTGAATCTGTAATTCGAGAGATAGAGGACACACACACACACACACACACACTTTAAAAGGTTTTACAAAACCAAACATCAAAGCATTGAACGGAAACCAATATCATAAACCATTATGATTATGCCCAAATCTTACAACGTATATCGTATATATATATATATATATCAAATTCCAATCTATGGCAGATTTTTGGCCTCACGACCTAAACCCTAGTTACAGTTAGGGTAAACAAAGCTTCAAGGATAAAATAGTAAATAAACCAGGTTTAGAGATCGAATCTGGCTAAGGATTTCGGTTAATAGAGTTACATTATAAGGACTTTATGGCCCATCCAAATACAAATTGTTATTACAAATACTAAATCGAGATAATCGACGGGCCACAACTCTGGTGACGGGTTGAAGGCCATCTTCGTATTATCATCCGCATTTTTAAACATGAACATGGTCTAGAGCCATCACAAAACCCAAATGGTCATGTCAAAAACCAGAGCCAAGAAGCCGTGGCACTCACTGCAGAAACAAAACAATATAGCATGAAAGGGAGAAACGAGGTAAGTTAAACCTTAGGGTTTAAGATTTGACGAGTTTGTGCTCCAGTTGGAAGTGACAAGACCTTCACGTGAACACTTTAATGCTGACGCGTTGAAATTTATTTCAACCAAAAGAACCAAACTCTAATGTTTTGCAAACTTCAGATAAATGTTGAATTTTTTTTCACAACCCTTTGGCTTATGCTAGTTTAAAACCTAGGATAACGTTTTTTCCTCCCTTATACTTGTTTTTACTTCTCCTTGTCCCTTACGATATTTGATCATGGCTTAGTAAGGCAAGGAATCTCTTTCATAGGGTACCTGCATTTTAAAACAAAAGGTCTATGTGTTATCTCTAAAGCTAAGTAAGACCTTAACCCAACTCGTTAGCTCATCTAGCAGTTTAACAAACAATGAAGAGCATAATTTACAAGTAAAGAAGAAAGATTATGACTCAGTTTTCATAACTGGATGCCAGTTTAAGTACTGTCGACATAACATTCAAGACAAGAAGAACTAGAACATAAACCAACAAAGTACATCAAACCCTAACTGACAGTAAGTAAAAGTGGCGTATCATTAATCATAATAGTGTCGTTATAACAATAAGTTGCATAATATCATTGTCGCAATATGACAAGTATATGCGTTAGCTAAATGATGATAAACAAAAACTAAAGATCATATGGTTTAATGGTTTTTAAGACCAAACAAAGTTGGAAGGGTTGTCGCAACTATGTTAAATATTGTTTACAACTGCAGTTAAGACTAATTTAAAAAAAATATTTTCTGAATTTTTGGAGATGTTACAATCAAGCACTTAGCAATAGCAAGGACATGATTAGTTACTAGTGGTGGAAGAAACTTTAGGAGGTGAAGGCTATCCTTCCAAAGCTAAAATTCACATGTGGCTTGCGCTTGCAAATAAGGTACTAACATGGGATAAAATGTATAAGAGGGGGAAATAGGGGCCTAGTCGATGTCCTTTATGTAACACTCAATAGGAACAAATCCTCATCGTTTATTGAATTGTTATGTTACTTCACAAGTTTGGAAGGAGGTAGAAGATTACTTAAATTTGTACTCACTTTGGGCAGGAATCAACCTAGAGGATTATCTTAGAAGTTGGTTTAGTCGAAAGGATTTAGAGATGATCTAGGCAATACCATTACTGGTTTTATGGGGAATCTATCTTACTCATAATTTTGTCCTCTTTGAATGTATTTCAACACCAAATTTAAAAATTTCTACTTAGGGATCGAGCTTGTTACCACATTTTAAAATGGTTCCCAAGCAGTTGACTCCAAGATATCTAAAATATCTACAAATTGACATGTCAATTCCTTGGGGATTCTTTAGTGGTGTGTGCCAAGGAGATATCATATTAGTTGGAATTGGGTTATGTTTCCATCTATATGAGTCTCATTATTTACATTTCAAAGTTAATTTGGGAACTCATAAAAATAATTTAGGAGAGCTTATGGATTTATATTACTTATTAAAATTTGTTCTAGACAAAGAATTGTCCTCTTTGTAGGTTTTTGGACACTCTCTTTTGGTGATTAAATGGATGAAAGGTGAAGCTAGGGTTCAAAATATTGGCATGTTACCCATTGTTGAACAACTCAAGAATATTGTTGATCACTTTCAACTTATCAATGTCACACATGCATACAAAGAATTGGATAAATTTGTTTATAAGCTTTCTAAGGGTTGGGTTTGTTTGAAAATTATTTTATTATCGTTGAAGGCCGTTGGGGTCATGAGGAAAAACTAAGGAGATATTTTCTAGATGAATTCTAAGTTCGTGTGCGTGTGTCTTTGTAGATGCTACATGATTTTAGAGACACTTAAGTTTTTATACTATTTGAGGTTTGAGGACTGTAGACTCCATAAAGGAGTCTTCTGATATGCATTAGAGGAAATTTGGGGTCTAAAATGGGCCTTATAAGAAAACGTGCCAAAATAAGTTTTTGTGAGTTGGAATTCAAGAACCAATAGAATTTCAATAAAATAAGTCAACCATAATGGTTGAATTGGCATATTTGTCATTAAAAAAAACTACTTTTTTTGTTCGTATTTTCGACATATCTCGTTGTGTTTTTACTCAAATTTCGATCGGGAGAGCTCGTTGGATGCGGAATTTGATTCCGCATCCAACGAGTAGCCACACTGCATACTTTTGACAGACCCCGCTACCCCAAAAACAAGAAATACCTGAAAAAACGTGATGATGACATCATCATCACATTTTTTCAGGTATTTCTTNGTTTTGTTTACATAATATATAGTCTACTCGGGTATGAACTTATTGGAAATTATTTTTGAATTGTGTTGTGGCACCTGATGATTGTAATTTTTATTTTAGTTGAATGAGAATTACATTTTTTTTCTTTGGAAAAAAAACAACAACAATATCAAATAATTATTATAAAAGCAAATCCATTGATATAATCTAATAAAAAAATTCTTTGAAGGTGTGAAAATGAATGACAATTTAGAGAAGTGTTCATTATATGGTTGAGGTAGATCAATACAATTTGGAGAATCCATATGCAATAGGATTGGAAATTTAAAGCATGAGAGGATAATGATCAATTGAATTGGAAAATGCGATCAGTTGAATTGGAAAATGTTTTTCCAATTGATTCAATGAATGCCCATTGAAGAAATTAAATAGGAAAGAGATAATATCATCCTAATTTCACCTTAAACCAAAGAAAAAAAACACCCAAAAGACTACAATAGAATTGTAACTACATAAATAAAGCAATGCCTTAATTTATGTTGTATCCCCCTTGCTAAATCAACATTTTTGTGTTTATCATATTGTATTGGGTGAAAAAGAGGTGGGTTGTAAAACACTATATTTTGGGGAATAACAACAAATTATAGAAAGGTGCAAAGCAAGCATGAAGATTTAGAACAAGGAAGCTAATCCAAATCACTAAGTGGGAAAATAGATAGAAAGTTTAAATTAAGTTTGTAAATCTTATAAAGATGCTTAAAATGTGAGGAAATGTGTCATATGAGATCTAATTAACAAAAAATGTTAGACAATTATGCATTGTAGTAGATAAAACATGTGTAAGTAATCAAACGATTCCTCCAAAGGACTCTATAGTGTATGTTTTATGCACTTCATGCCAACCATATAACTATCCACTAGGATAGTGACATGTGGGGTTTCCATGGTTTGTTAAGTCATGCATGACCTAACTTATGAAAATACCAAGGATGTTCTCATATCCATCCTAACAACATGGCTTGTGTCATTCTATTAAAACTCCTCCTTTGGAGTCCCTTATTATGCTCTAGATTAGTGATTATGGTCTCGTGATTTGTACATTTCCTTTAATATTCCAATGGTTAACTAGCCAAAATAGATCTAAAACTTATAGTTGCTACGATGATCTTGTGCTCAATAACATGACTATCTTTCTGTATTTTTAGTGCTTTGACATGTGTTTGACATAAACACCTGACATTTTGATTCTTAAAATTAATTCCATGACATAATTGGAAAAATATAATAGAAAAGACACACAATGGAACACAATATTTACATTGGGAAACCCAATGTGGGTAAACCCAATAAGAAATCAAGAATTCTGACTTTTGGCTTTTATGTAATAGATACTACAATTAAATTACAAAGCACTTTGAGCTTTCTAGAAATCTATGAGGCACCAAGGTCTCCAAAATCATCTATAGTATGATTTTGTATGTATGTTCTATTACTCTCACTACTCATACAATAGAACATGGTTGGTAGTGTTGGGATATTATAAGCCCACTTCATACTTAGGATAAAATATTTAATCTTTATTGATTAAATTCCTCCCTATTAGCCTAGATAGTTGGCATCCACTTGCACCACTTGGTTGATACTTGCCATATATACCTTAGGAGTGCCTTTATCATGATTCTAGTTCTATCTCACTAAATTTATTGACTATTAGAATTATCACCGTGCCTTCCTACAAATTTTGTCTTTATACTGCTTTATTCCAACTTTTCAATGGATAAGGTAAAGCTAGTCAATTAGGAAACTGCTATCTTTTCTTGCAACCCATCCTCTATGATTTTCTCTCCAGATTTAGGGATCAACATGTTTTTTTATCACTCATGATTTATCTAATTCATGAGGTCCTTGACAGAGTTTAAAAGTGATTTAGCCACCTGTGGGGGTTTATCATATTTAGTAAGTATGCTATCTGTGCTAGAATGAGTTTTCTCCTATGCAACTCGAATTTACCTATGAGGGATGTATTATTTATGTACACTATTATTCATCATTAATAAATGGAAGGATACATTCCAATATTCATCTCTTCTTCATGTGATTTAGTCTCTCTATCTTCTCTCTATTTTCCTTGTGCATGCTTGTGAGAATTATCTTGTAGCAAGATCTACTTCCTGTGCTTATTCTTTGCATCAAGGATCTATTTCTACATGGTATCAGAGAGCAAGGTTGTTCAATTTATACAGAGTTTAAGAGCTATATGTTCTCTCTATCAGAGCACATCTAGCCTCCTATCCCTCTTTGAAGAAGAGCTTGTATTAAGCTTACACGATTTTCTCCTAGTTTTATTTGTACAGGTTGCAGAGAGTATATTCTTGAGCGCATCAACATATCAGTATGGATTCTTCTTCAGCTATGATCCTGAATCCCTTCAACTATCATGAATGGAAATCCAAAATTGGAATTCTATTACGCAGTAAGGGACCTTATACAGTTTCTATGGCTTTAGAAAATGAACCAAATTCTGTTGTTGAGAAAGCTAAGCGGCATAATATGTTGGATGAAGCCTATGGATTGTTTTGCATCTCTATTTCCCCTTATCTACTCTTTCATCTAGATGGTTTGACCACTCCAAACCAAGTATGGACCAAACTTGAGTCTCTCTTTGGAGTTCAAGATGAGATAAGAGCGCATCAGTTGGGGAATGAGTTATTATCATTGAGTCCAAGCAGTTTCGATTCTATTGAGGGAATCTTCACCAAATTCAAGTCACTTATTCTATTTCACAAGCAATGTGGGATTGAGAAGAAAGAATATCAATTGATCCTTTTCATTCTATCAAAATTGGATCCCGAATAATCAGTTTTTGTGTCTGCTTTTCATGCTACTAGGATTGTTATTTCGAATTGGAAAATGCCTTCTTTGATTACATTATTCGATTCATTGAAAAAGGAGCAAGATAAATTGATCCAGATGGGTGCTCTTAGATATTCCAATGGAAAGGGATGATACTCTTATAGTTCAAGGAAGTAAGAATTCAAGATCAAAATAAAAGAAAATAGTGAAAGAGAAGAAGCCAAATTCAAAAAATGAAGATGAAAGTTCAAATCCTATTGATGAAGGTTTAAAGAAGAAAGTCAAGAAGAAAGGAAGTACATCCAAGTGCTATTATTGCAACAAAGGATTTCATCTTGAGAAGAAATGTTTCAAGAATAAGATGGACATCATTTATCATCTTCTTGAGAAGCACAACATCGAAGTTTCAGATGAGCTAGAGAAGCTTGTTGAATCTTCAGAACATTGTCATAGTGCGCAGTTCCAAGGTGATAAAAACTATGCCTTGAGTGCTAGAGTTAAATCCTTTCCACACACACACACACATTTATATATATACACTTTCTGATATATCAGAATAAACAATCTCACTTTTTTTCTTTGATAATCCATCTATATGTCTCCTAGATTCATCTCCCAATACTTATGATTTTTCACTAGATCCTGACTTGCCTTTAAGCATCTCTTCCTCACTTCATTCAAATGGTTATAATTCTAATTTAAAATCACATTTGCAGGATGATATTCATGTCATGACACCATCTATACCACATACCATACCTTTGAATACTCCTAATACTATACAAACCCCAAGTTCACTAGTTGATTCCTCATCAATGTAGTCTTACTTATATCAAATGGTTTCAAGTCTTGTCTATTTTTCATTGGTTGGTTATAAACGACCTTAGTCATAATTGGACTTATCTTACACATGTTTGGATCTATTCTAAACACTTATGTTTCAGATCTCAAGTCCATCCATCATTCATATTTTTACACTCATCAGTTTCCCCAATTGCTCATCATTTTCCTAGTCTAGCTCCATATCCTCATGGAGACACTGAACCTTTGGTATTCGAAGTTCCATATAATAATATTTCTGATATATCAGATTCTTTTCAGCCTCATATCATATCTGGGAAGGTGCTACATCATATTGGAATAAATATATGTGATCCACATCACAATTTTGCAGCTATACAAGGAATTGATTATGTAATTGATTGTCTTAATTTTTGTACTCTTTGGGAAGGAGTATGCACAGATATATTTTCCTTTTCAGATTGTGTTTGCATATCAGAGTTTTTTAGCAACAATAAGCATTCAAATAATTCTCCTACTTCATTAGATGATGATATACAAGGAGTCTATCCTCTTTTTTCTTGCAGATTCTACACTCTAGCGCATGATTATGGAGTCTACAGTTTATTCATCAAAGTATTTCATTAGAAGCAGTTCATTCAACTCATTCAATTGAAGATATTTCAAAATTTTGTGCCTTGTCCTTTCTTGAGAAAGGATTTTCCCCATGTGGTTTTGCCTCTTTCCTCAGCTTTTCTAGACATTCATGAATAATTGTAAATGGTGACCATAACCTTATTGTTGGGCCCTATTTGCACCTATATGCATCTGATTATTTCAGACATATAATCATAAATTCATACTTAAAGGGGGGCATCCACTTGGCATCAACTTAAATTCCTACCTACTAGCCTAGATAGTTGGCATCCACTTGCACCACTTGGTCAACACTTACCATATAATACCCCAAGAGCGCCTTTATCCTGATTTTGGTTAGATCCTTCCAACTATATTGACTTACCGAATTAGTAATTGTGCCTTCTTGCAGATTTTGTCTCTATACTGCTTTATTCCATCTTTTGAGTGGATAAGGTAAAGCTAGTAAACTAGGAAACTGCTATCTTTTGTTTCCAACCCATCCTCCGTGATTCTCTTTCTAGATTACAGGATTATCATGTTTTTTCATCACTCATTCTTTAGCTAATGCGTGAGGTCCTTGACAAAGTTGGAAAGTGCTTTAGCCACCTATGGGGGTTTATCATATTTAGTAAGTCTGGTTTCTGAGCTAGCATGTGTTATCTCCTATGCAACTCGAATTTACCTATGAGGGATGTACTATTTGTACACTATTATTCATCATTAATCAATGGAAGGATACACTCTAATATCCATATCTTCTTCATGCGATTCAATATCTCTATCTTCTCTTGATTTTCCTTGTGCATGCTTGTGAGAATTTTCCTGTAGCAAAATCTACTTCATGTGCTTCTTCTTTGCATTGAGGCTCTATTTCTACATGGTATTAGAGATGCAATTTCTACACTAAGTAGCATGGGTACCCATGCCCATGGGTAGGGTATGCATACCCATACCAGATACCCGTACCCACGTATTGGTTACCTCATACCCACGAACCATGTCGTACCCTGTTGTATCTGAAACTTGGTCGAAGTACCTGAGATGTTTCTCATGAATTCAGGGGATGTTGATTGCAAAGGGGACGAAGTAACCTTGTCTTTGGGATGCCCAGGGATTCCCATGGACTAGTTTTGTATAAGGTACCCCTATTTTGGGGACGCCTAGGGACCAGTTTGGTACGAGCCCAACCGGTTTTGTACAAGTGACATTAAAGTCAGTAATATTAGATGATAATATTATATTATTAAAGTAAAAGTGGCATTCTCCTTATCTTTCATTCTTTATCCTTCTAATTAAATTTTTAACACTACGATTGATTGTTTCAGGATGCTTGAGAGTGGTTCCAACCTCATTGGACTTCATATGTAAAACGTAGAATTTTATATCCTATTCATAATTCAACAAACTTAATAGTTTTCAAGATTTTAGGTTTGCAATGTTTCCATTGGATCATATCATGTATGAGGGTATGGGATTGGCATATAATCAAGCACTTCAACCTCGTCTATGTTAGTGGTGCTTATTTTTCAACTCCTCTATCACGACCTTAACAAAAATGTACCCTTCACTCAAGCAAAATCACATTAAGCATGGGAAGCTTTGTCTACCTTATTCTAATTTTTAACGCTTGGATTAGGAAGTTTCATCAAATCTGTAGGTGTTGACTGATGTCCTTGGAGGATCAACTTTGAGATTCAAGGTAGAGGCAAGGGTTAGAGCCTAAAGGAGGGGGAACATGGTGTTATTGATGAATAGGATCCCAATATAGGCAAGGATATTGGTATGTAATTATTTGTTGTAACGTGAAGTTTTTTGGACTCTGTAGGAAATTTAGCTTCTTTGCAATGTATTTTGGGTTAGATATGGATTGCACTTGATTTTTTTAAAGGTGTATGCACCCTTGCAATATACATGAGAAACCTTGCATATTTGTGTATAATGGTTTGGTTTCATATGGATACACATGAATATATATGTATAGTGAAAATGATGTAAAATTCATATATGTGTGTGTGTGTGTGTGTGTGTGTATTTCAAAAAGTGGTGTTCTCGTCCCCGCCCCCATACCCGTCCCCATCCCTATGTTTCTTGGAAACTTAGGACATAATTCTTTTCTTTTCACTATTATTTTTGACTTAATCTTTCTTGTTATCATATTACAAGCAATGATGACTAATTCTTAGGTAGGGTTTTGTATTGTGTCGTCTTGTATTTCTTCTCTAGTCAACATTTTAGCTCTACTATACCCTTCAAGGGACTTGATGTTCTAGTTCTCTTGGTCTCCAAACCCCTCACACAAAAGATATTTAAAATGATTCATTTTAGGTCCTCGACAACCCAAATCGAACGATATTTAATATGCTTCATTTAAGGTCCTTGACAACCCAAATTTGTTTGGGAATGCTTAATTAGAGATCCATTAGGTCAAAGCTTTTTTAACCCTTTTTTATTTCATGGCGCCAAATATACTGCAACTTTCCTATGTTTTATCACCAGTATGTGTGTCATGCTCTGTAGAATAGAGTGTTATGTTCAAAGTAAACACCTACAATAAAAGCCTTTGAAACCATGGTTCATGGTCAAATCCTACAGTATGATTCCTTTATACAAAAGCATTGCTCAACAGTTAGCCCAATATTCATTTACACTTTGAGGTCATTGCCTTGCCTAATTATATCACTCCTCTTTGTAAAATCTCATTGAATGTACTTTCATCCCTTCATTATCTTGTAGGTGGTCTACCATATTAGCTCCAAATATTGATCTAGATTTTATAACCCTCTTCCATGTTATTAAGTTGCTTGCTCCTTCTATATCCAACCCTCTATATGGATCTCTTGTTGTTGGCTTGGTTTATTATTTGAAGGATTGTTGCCTTTTCTTAAGGCACCTCCATTGGGTCTCTCACACCATGGATGGTTCAACTCCTCTACCTCAACGGAGGTTCTAGCACAACAAGGGAAAGGGAAGGAACTTTGGGTCAACATATAGTACTTCAGTGTTTTATTATTTTAAATAGTATATCTAAGGTGTTGTATTACATTGTATTGGAGATCGTGGTTAACTTTGTTTCATAGGAAGGTGTGCAAATGTGTGTAGGTCTATTCGAGTTGGGTATCACTCTCATGGAAGCTTGTGGCATCTCTCATCTCTATCCCAAATAGTTCCAACGCCTACAACAATGCTTTTTTAAGTGATTTCCTTGCTTTCCACCTTTTTTTCATCTTTGAAGGTAAGGTTGATTAGCTCCCCAAAGAAGATCAATAGATTAATCATGGTTATTTTGTTGTCCTTTTAAAAAAAAATTCCACTTGTTTGTTGTTGAAACTTGATTATCCTACAACCCTACATCACACACTCAACCCTAAAACCCTAATTAATATAATGGCCTTCTCTCCATTTTTCTTCCTCTTTCTTCCTATCCTATTGTTTCTCTATTTTTCCCTAAAATTGAGTGGTGACTCCACTCTCTCATTCTTCCTTATGATAGCATGGTGCCTCCTTCTAACCGTCACACCACAATTCTGTTATACCCAATAAGATAAAATCAAGACTTAATGAGAGTTTTAAACACCTCCCACTTAGTTATTTGTGGATCACCCTCCAATCTAAGAGTCTCAATATAGCTTACCCACTAAGTTTGGCCCTTCCTATTAAGCTTTAGTTGGGAAAATGATATCTTCTACTATTATCTTTTGTTATGCATGTTGAAGTAGAATTTTAATCGATGCAAGCATTGATTCAGTTTCACAACATCGATCTCACCTTAGTAAGGGTTGATGTGCACTTTTTCTTTCACTTTGGACATAAGCTAGGAAGACATGATGTCGAAACTTGGTCTCTCTTTCTTTGGCTCCTTCTCTAGATCTTATTTACTTTTAGGTTCTCCTTAAGAGTTGTTGAGATCCTTAAAAGGGTCAAACTTCCTCTCTAGAGATGGCTATAATATAGAAATATTAGTAGGGATGTCAGACACTTGCACTTCTAGCGTTACAAATCTATCATTTGCATCATCCTCTGGGATGTTATTGTATTATCGACTGAGGCTATGATTTGACACTAGGTTCTTTACGTAGATCTTGAATCCTGCAATATTTTACAGAAACCCCAAATAAAATTGTTATGTTATTTATATGATATGTACACTATCATGGATAATCCACTCAAAAATTTGTCAAAATAGATCTTAAAATGCTATGTAGTAAAGAGTGATGTTGTATTGTACTGCATGGTGATTACTTATGAATAATATCTAATACAAAATGCAGTGTGTTTGTTACGGAAAACTAAATTAGAAAAAGAAGGGAACAACTATATAGTAAATTGAACACGACATCATCACAATAAACAAGTTGTAACCTAGGAAACCGAATGTGGGAAAACCTACCAAGAAAATGAGGATTGCACCCTACTCTTGTATTCTCATATATACAACGAATATAGAAGGATGGACTCTCTGTGGAGTTACAATAAATGGTGTGGCATGTAAATAGTTGTTACCGGGTCTTCGTCTTCCTTCTACTCTACTCAAATATCTCGCTCGTCTTTGCTCATATATGGAACAATGAATCATTAAAATAGAAAGGGAACTATTTCCTTTCCTTGCAACTCGATTTTTTACATGTCCTAAGAGTTCTAAGGTTAGAGTCAGGGTTTTTCCCATGGCCCAACCCTCAATTAAGGTGAGGTTTGGACTCTCTAAAATCTTATTGAAAGTC
Source organism: Pseudotsuga menziesii (assembly GCA_001517045.1). Lineage (NCBI taxonomy): Eukaryota > Viridiplantae > Streptophyta > Pinopsida > Pinales > Pinaceae > Pseudotsuga > Pseudotsuga menziesii. The sequence goes on from LPNX010952292.1 coordinate 248,484, forward strand.
CACAAGTGACTATTTCCACATGTGGGAGTAATGATCATTACATAGTATCCACTTCGCACTAAGGTACTCAAAGAACATGTCAACTTGTTAAAGGCATAGCTTCCTCATATCAGCTCTAATTAATGTACTCTTCAACGATTTTAAAATTATCGATGAATAGAACTTCACCAAGGGGTTGGGGATTTATTTGGTGAAGTTTATACCCAAAAAATGTTAGTTTAATACTTAGAAAACAAACTCTAGAAGTTTTAGCACCCCAAATGACCAAAATAGAATATACCTTTAAGGTTGGACCAACAAGTTCGTGGCGTTCATTCTCCTATAAAGTACCAAAATAAATAAATAAAAACCATATAGTAATCCATTTTGGATCAACTTCAAGAATGGTAAGACCATAGGATCTCTTAAATAAATTAGTTAGTTGTACTTGGTAGTGATTATAATTTTGTCGTAGATCGCCATCGAGAAAGACATATTTATTGTGACATTCAAATCAATGGGTGTCTTGTATTTGGTTGGGATAGCTTATTTTAGTAGTTGTGATAAATCCTTGGCATTTTTAGTAGATCGTGGGGGTCATATGTGAAGAAAAGGATTATTGGACAAGTTTCTAATCAATAAATTAAAGGATGTTTTATTTCAATATATAGTTTTTTTCAAAAGCTTTATTTACTATGCGAAAGCTATCCTTGGCTAATACTATATTGAGAGTGGTGGATATCTCTTGATGACTTGTTAATTAACGGTTCAATGGCTTGGCTGGGTAGAGATGGTAGGAGGCAAAAATGGATTCAAGGAAAATGAACTTAGGAAGAAAACCTTATTTGCCAAATTTTCAGGATGCCATTTTGAAAATAGAAGATCCAATGTTGATGTTTCCATTACGGAGAACCATATGAAAGCTAAAAAAGATGTTAATAGAATAATAGAAAATCTTAGTCATCAAAAAAATGTCAGCCATTTAACAATGGTCATGATAAAAGAGAATAGCTCTGAAACCCAAGGATGATTTGTCTTGTTTGAAGATGGAGTAATCATGGGATATATTTGTACTTAAATAGTGTCCAAGTCTTGGATTACAAAAGCTTCAAATTGAAATAAACATACTAAATTCATTTCACATGTAGATATAGAACCATAAGAAGCCCACAATTTTAATAACTTAATATTCATTAAAATTGAGATTAAATAAACTCAAAGTTACAACGTCATAAACCTACTCAATTCATTTCACATGTAGATATATAACCATAAAAGCCCATAATTTAGATAACTTGATATTCATTAAGATTGAGATTAAATAAACAAAGACTCCTATTAAGATTGAGATTCCTACCAACTCACTTCACAAAAGTTATATGCATACTAGGTCCACATGACTCATTAATTAATATAACAAATGCATTACACATATGGTTTTGTCCCAATGGGGTTTTAGAGGTCTCCAAACCAACCCAAGATCTCAAAACAAAACACTTAAAACATACTAGATCTGTTGGAACCATGAAATTTAATTGTCACATTTCAACCATAATTTAAAAAAAAATAGTAATAATGATAATCATTTCAACCATCCCGCACAACAGTAGACTGAGTGTATGGGACTCTCAGTGATAATGTTACCCACCTTAGTTTCCCCTGGACTTACCTCGGATACATGCTTGCAGAATGTACATGACAAAATGGGTTATAGTGGCAACCACGATATTTGTTCCCAGATATCGCAAGAGTGATTCTTCAAAGTTACAGATTCCCCATCCCAATATACATTAAATAATGATAATAATTTCAACCATAATTTAAAACAATAATAATAATTTCAACCATAATTTAAAATAATAATAATAATAATTGGAATAAATGATCGTAAAACTTTTTATGTGAACATAATTTGTATAAAACCATAATGCCATAAAGATGTTACACCAATTGAAGTTTGAGATTTTAGATATATATGCGGTTAGGTGCCGTGGCATAACACTATCTAAGCTATTTGATAAAATGAGAGATCTATGAAAGAAAAGGAGTTCTAGTCCATAAACAACATCCAAAACATATATATCTTGGGAGATACAATTGAGAAGTAGTTTTCCATTTGCATTTCTTGTCCGTAAACAACATCCAAAACAAGTCTCAAAGGGAGACCTTTGGGTGGAACAATGAATTGCCATGTTATAGAAGCGACCAATCTAAACTATTTGTCCACCCCATGTCCTTGGGTGCTTGATATTTTATCCTCTCAACAATCAGATCAAAGTTATGATCACAAATTCACTCTACCCATCAATCTAAGGATGAAAAAAAATAGAAAGCTTCAGCATTGTATCCATCCTTTCCCATAAATCTAGAGTCCCAATCAGACAATATTAAACTTTGAAACCAAAATGTATCCATTCAATTACAAAGAACGAACAAGGGAAAGGTTTCATGCCTTGGAATGGTTTTGTTACAAGGAATAAGGTTTCATGCTTTGTGTGAAAGAATGAATTCCCATGTTGTAAGAATGACCAATCTAAACTATTTGTTCAACCCATGTCTTTGGGTGCTTGATATTATATCCTCTAAACAATTGGATCAAAGTAATGTTCACAAATTGACTCTACCCATAAATCTAAGGATGAAAAACAACATAAAGCTTAAGCTTTAATCCATCCTTTCCTAGAATGTTGCCCAAAACATGCCAAAAATCTAGAGTCCCAATCAAACACTATTATACTTTGCAAACCAAAATGTATCTAGACAATTGCAAAGAACAAGTCAAAGGTTTCATGCCTTGTAATGGTCTTGTTACAAGGTATAAGCACATCTTGTTGAACCAATTCACAACCACAAGCAAATAGTTGTGGCCTATCCTAAACATTGGCAAACCTTTAAGAAAATCCATAGAGATACTTTCCCAAGGTCTATTTAGTATTGGTAATGTTAAGTACATCCCAAATTTCATATATTTGGCTTGCTAGTGCTACAAAGAACACAACCTTTAACAAACTTGAAAACTTATTCTTACATCTTCTACTAGTAAGCATACATCTATTTGTAGTGGTCTTCCCAACACCAAACTGTTAAGCAATTCAAAAAGTATGAGACTTCCTCATTAAGTGAATTCTCCTTTCCTATGGTAATACACAACTTGCCCAATTTCTAGAGTAGCCCATCTTGGAAATGGTATTAATTTCCCTCGATATCAATAGTTGTTTAATCCTTTAGTTGTTGAAATGCATCCCCAAAATCAAGATCCTCCTTGTGATCTTCACTCAACAATTCATCTATGAAGGGCTCAAGCTACATAATCACTTCCACAATTGCAATATTTTAAACATGGTCTTGACAAAATATTGGCCATTTTGGCAAACATCTCAACATATCTTTGTATTCTCTTTGATCCTAATAATGAACTGCATAGCGCGGATCCAAAACGCTAGATTTAATGTGGAACACATTGAATCCAAAAATGTTTAGCAAAAAAACACACTGTGGAATCCTAAAAGAACATGTTGGCTAATCTGTTTATCATATCTTATATATGATAAAAAGGTGGAATTGTCACAAAAATTCCATCCACTTATAATGCCTTCTTTGTTTCATTTTACTCTGGCTCTACAACTACTACAATGGTTATCAATCAATGTGGATTATGGTCTCCTTTCCCATGAGATAGTGCTTCCATTTATTGACCACTTGATAAACTCTAAATGGTACCAAATTGATCTTCCTCCTTGCATAAGGATTGAAGCCACGGCATACCCACTTGCATGAATTTCAATCTCAAAAAGTTTTTACAAATTAGGCATGTCTAATACTAATGCTTGACTTATTTTTTTCTACATATCTTCAAAATACCTCTCGTCCAATGAAAACCCTAAGAGAGTTTCCTCAAATATTGAGTTGCTCCCATGAAACTTATTGCCCATGTCACATTAACATGCATAGGCCAGCCCATGTCACATTAGTAGCGGTAGGCCATTGCTCTCCTCCGCCGATCACATGTCCATGGTACACCAATGATTCTTTTTCAAACTCAAACTTCTTGAGCTTAGCAATCAACCACTGCTAATGCAATATACTATAAAATGAGAACTCTAGCCATAAAAATTCATATTTTGTCATCAAAACACCAGAAAACAATCCCAAAATGAAAAGTGGTGATACCAGTATCACCCCTTTTTAAAGAGTAGCTGATTGCTAAGCTCAAAGAGCTGGTTTTTCTACAATAATTAGAACAATTGATAGTCCTACAAAGAAGTCTTCTGAAAACCAGCTTCAAGCACAGAAATTCCAAAGGTTCTTAAACACAAAATAAATCAAAGAAACACCCACTTAGCCATTTGAAATCTTCACATATCCATTTAAATCACTCCCCCTTGGAAAAACAGGAATAAATTCGAGAGTTAAACCAGACATGCACTAATCCCTAGATACAATTTCATTTTTTTATATGCACATTTCTGAACATTATAATGTGACATAAGCACCAAATATATAAAACACTTAATCTGTATACCTTCAAATAAACAATTTTATTCATATAACCTTTTTTTTTAATAATGAATAATTCAAACATAAGTAACCAACCACTTCAAGGTCATAAAAAAATATGAAAAAGGCATCAACATTATTCAATTGTTTCTTGTCCATGTGAAACTCAATAGAGCACCATATTACTTATGGATTTGTGTCGGCTAAATAGTAAAACACTGAAACATTGATAACTGTCTAGTGGTTCATCTTATATGATTTTACCATTTTATTCCTATACCATTTTGGTGATCAATAAGGCACTGATGCTGTGTAAAGTATCCTGGAGAAATCTCCTTGCAATGATTTGATTATCAAGATCCCATGTCCAAACACGAAACTGACAGAGTAGCCCTTCCCTGTACAAGAATGAGTGAATCACAACGATAGAATGACATTCTTTCAACTGCCTTTAAAACACTATAGATTCCCATTTTTCATGAGGGTGATTCCAGTACCATATCCATAAGAATCAAGCTAAAAAATACCCAAACGATATTATTTCCAAGTCTTCCTGCGACAATTCTATTTAGAACAAAAATGTCAGAATTCTAAGCAACTACTGATAGTGTCCACATGATTAAATATATAGCCCTCATTAAGATCTCCTTATGGTACCTGGACGTGAGAATTTAAGCATTACATATACTGCATGGGCTAGGATTACCTCATATGCAGCATCTCAGAAAAATACCTTTTCCTCATACATAGAATCAGTATACTGAATGAAGCATTTATCATTCCATTAGGCACTATTTAACTAGGATTTAAATAAATGCTCAGGCATATAAAGTAATTGTATTGTCACAAAATGCCCATCATATGCAAAATTGCTTCGTCAACGCCAGCCTCTCTGGACCACTAAAATAAATGTAAGCTTCATTTTGTGTAATTTCAAAAAGCTCTTAAAAACACATTTGAAATGTTTTCATATATGGCAATGGAGGGCCTGTAATCTAACAGAAGAAATATAGCAATAGCTAAATGACACAGAAGAGGACAAATTCATATGCATGACAAAGAAGACTAGAGGCAAGGAAACATCCCCAGTGGTGAATATGTAGCAAATTTATTTGTCTCATGTTTGGGAAGAGCTCGAACCCGGTCCAAATATCATAGCAGTGAGCAGACTTCATTGCTCTGTTCATGTTTTGTAATGAGGAAAATTTGTTTATCAGGCATGGAGTTGAGATTGAGGATACTATGGTGTTAATTTCTGGAAGAGCTATCCCAACATTAACTTTCACAAGTTGGGAAGCAGTGCTACAGTCTATAACATTAAGGATCAATGTTATCAGACCCAGACCGATCATCCGATCATCGAACTGGCAGAGCCCAAAAATCTGAACAGTATCAGAACCGGAAAAACTTAGAAAAAACCGGACCAAAAAACCTGTCAACCAAAAACTACATAAAATATTCAAATTTTGTAAAAAAACATATATATATCCATGTGCATCCTCATATGAATCCAAACCATTATACACAAATATGCAAAGTTTCGCATGTATATAACAAGTATGGGTGCATATAGTCAAAATACTAAAACAGCACCGAATGTGATTCATCTTTGAACCAAAATACATCAACAAAGAGTTCTTAATGGCCCCTAGAATCCAAAAATAAGCATAGTACTAATCAATAATTATAGTCTAGTGTCTACAATCTGATCATATAGCACTACTAGTCTATACTCTAATTGTGCATAGTAGACGTCCTACAATATTGATGAAACCTCCTAAGCCAAGCATTAAAAAAAGTAGAAAAACTTCACATGCCTAATAAGTAATTTTGTTTGAGTGAATGGTACATTTTTACTAATGTCATGACAAAGGAATTAAACAATCAACACCACCAAGATTGAGGTACATAGAAGAGTTGATATACTTGATTAAATGTCAATCCCCTACCCTAATACATGATAGAATCCAATTGAAATGTTGCAATCGTGAAACCCTGAATACTGTTAAGTCTGTTGAATTCTGAATGAGATCTAAAATTCCCTTTTTGCATATGAAATCCAATGAGGTTGAAACCACTCTCAAACATCCTGAAACAATTAATGCTAATGTTAAAAATTTAAGTAGAAGTGGCATTCTCCTTATCTTTCATGTAGGAGTGGTATTCTCCTTATCTTTCATTTTCTATCATTTTTACTTTAAAACTTTATTATTACTATTTAATGTTATTGATGATTACTAAGGTTAGTTTTTTTTAATAAGTGTAAGCCTTTGTTTTTTCTAAAAAAAATTTGAATTTTTAGGCCCTAGAGCCACAGTGTATGATGCAGTACAGAATGTATGATGCAGTACAGAACCAGTACTTTAAGACTTTATTATTACTATTTAATGTTATTGATGATTACTAAGGTTAGTTTTTTTCAATAAGTGTAGGCCTTTGTTTTTTCTAAAAAAAATTGAATTTTTAGGCCCTAGAGCCACAGTGTATGATGCAGTACAGAACTGGCTGGTTCGATACGAAACCAGCCGGTCAGGTGAAAAAATGCCGGTTTCACTCCAGTCATTTCCAGTCCAGGATGGCGGTTCGGACCGACTGGGTGCCAAAACCGGTCGGACTGGCCGGTTTTGCCATAACCGGACCGGTTCTGATAACACTTATTAAGGATAACTTCACATTATCAATCAGACTATTTAGATTAAATGATTTCTTGCATGAGAGCACTACAATAACCAATTGGCGCTTGGCAGTAAGAAAACGTAGAAGCAAAGAAAAAAACAAATGAGAAGGTTTTCCTTCTTTTGGCTTATTGCTGTGTGAAAAGTTCAATTCAGAATAAACACTGTTTCCCCAGAATTCGACTGAATGAGAAACTGAAAAGTTTAAAATTGGAAAACAGGGCAAGTAAGAAAGCAGGGAAGGACAGCCTACACAGCAAGGCAAATAACATGGATTTTCTAAGCCTGTACACCGAGGAGATCTGTGGGGTTATCTCAGGAAAGAAATCTTACTAAAGTTTTGTTAGAAATAGAGACAGACTATGATATGAGTGAGAAATTTAGTGAGAAAAATAGCAGTAACCAGGCAGACACTGATGGCCGGGGAAGGGGAATTGACGAGATAGCAGCTTAACATCATAGAATGGTTGGGTTTTTTCCAAAATAGCAATAGAAGAATTAAAATCCTTTTTAACATTTATTAGAAAGAGTTGCACCCAATACTAAACTAACTGAGTCCTTTGGCATTCAACATTGAATCAGGCAAGGGTGTCCCCTCACCCGTTCAGTGTATGTTTTGGCAATAACTGTTCTTGACAAAAAGCAGATGGCCAAATGGTATCACTTGGAGTTGGCCAATCTTTTTCTAATACTTCTTGTTACCTCCCTTGGTTGTATCCACAATGCCAAGCCCAAGTTTTGCAATCATCACTCACAGTCAAAGCCAAAGCCAAATACCACCTCCTCCTCCCTTCCTACAAATATTATTTGTGGAGGTAGAAATATAAACACCTTTTTTGCTCCCTGCACACAACCTAGTTCCCGAATCCCAACCAAACTTGGAAAGCATGGGTTGGAATATGAATTTCCATATGCAAGCAAGCAAGGCCATTAATAATTTTTTTTACTATTCCAAAATTCTTTTCAACTATGCCAGAAGCCCTTACTGGCAATCTATAATCGATGGAGTCGCTGTTGCAGATCCAGGGTTCGAAGTCCCTACATGTTGGGGCCTTCAGAGAATTTCGTTGTGAGAAACTAGATGATCTCAACCTTATACTTGCTGAGTATAGTTCATCAAGAGTAGAAACAAATTGCACCATCACGAGTGGATGGAGAAATACAAGGAACAGAGCCTTATAAGTTTCCTTGTATCTTGTCCAAAGGACACAATGTTTCAAAAATTATTGTATGCCCCAAAACAAAATTAAGAGTGCCAAATGTTATGTGACATGATGGAGGAAGTTATTCCGGGGATGGGATAACATGTTATACAAATGGTTAACGATAATGCAACTAAATACGTTGTTGATAGTAGACTTTTTTTTTATATGAATAAGCACCCCTCCATGGTATGGACCTCTTGTGTTGCACATTGAATAGATTTAATGCTAAAGGCACATTGTATAGATTTAATGCTCAAGGACCAGAGGTTCTGGAAAAATAAAAATCCATAACTAAATACATTTACAATCAAACAAGTGTCCTTGGCATCATGAGAACTTACACTGAAGGCGAAGCATTTATTCATCCTACAATCACTAGATTTCCAACAACTTCATCTCCTTGAAATATCAAGACATGTCAAAATTCTTAATCTAGAATCTATATCTGATTTTAATTCCAAATTTGAATGTTGAACTTTCAAAATGGTTGATGGTAACAAACCGACTATGACTTACATTAAGTGGCAATGGATCTCACCAAGAAAGCCATCCAAAGAAGATATGGGGATGATGAGGCTAAATATACGCGTCTTTTGAAAATTATTGATGAGCATTGGAATAAGCAGCTGCATTCCCCTTACATGATGCTGTGTACTTTTTAAACCCAATATATTTTATGATTAGACCAGATTTCATGAGGATGGAGGGGTCACTAGATGCCTTTTAACGTGCATTAAAAGGTGCTTCCTTGATGGAGCAAGCCAAAACAACATCAATGGTCAAATACAAGATTATAGGCCCCGACAAAATTGTTTGCCTATTCCAATGCTATTCGCACGAATGGAAGAATATGGTGCCAGTCTGGTACCCTTGATCAATTCATTATATTTGATCTCTTTGGTTTGTTTTCTTATCTTTTTAGTCTTGGCTCTTGAACCCTTGCCACTTGCTAGGTCTGGTGGCAAAACTTTGACAGTGATATACCATAACTTAAGATTTGTCAATTAAGTCAGACCTGCAGTGCTTCTGGTTACAAGTGCATTTGGAGTATGTTTGAAAAAATACATTTCAAAAAGTTCAACTGATTAGCACAAGAGCACTTAAATGACCTTGTATTTGTCCGTTGCAATCTTCAACTTCGCAAACATGTAAATGAAAGGTGAGAAACGTGAAACTTGTCTCAATTTATCTAAGCTTTTGACTTTGAAAGTTTGAATTAAATTGGTACAACTAGTACTACGTCACTAACTAGATAGTATCATAGTAGAGTTTAAAATTCAAATAATAAAGGGTTCAGAATTCCTGATGATGGTTGGGATAGATCATGCAGCGATTGACCTGGACGATGTAGATCCTACATCATCTATCCTGATGATGGCAGGGATAGATCATGCAGCGGATGACCTGGACGATGTAGATCCTACATCGGATTGGCTTTATTGGAGGAAGCTCCTCATTTTCTCCATGAGGACATTGAAAAGTTTGAGTCTCAAGCAGCACAAGACATAAGACATAGAAGAAACTTCTTAGCTTTTACTATTTAGTTAACTTTATAGATATTATAAAGTTATAAATAGATGCTCTAGTTCCCGGTTTTGATCCAAATTTTGGACACCTGTAGATATTGTGTTTCGTATGATGTTTTATTGAATATCATAGAAAAATGTTGTTTTTTTAAATGTATATTTCCTTATATCTTATACTTTGGTAATGGCTAAATATTTCCCTCCTCTCCTTTCCCTCACCAAGTTTTTCTTAATTCTGTGTCGGTAACTTTGGTTTTAATGTCATCAAACTTTTAAAATAGATATAATTCATTTTCAAGAAAATAGAAGATAAAATTAGTCCAACTTTGATTTTTTATTTCTATCAAAAATGCATTGTATATAAAAAAAATTTATTTTTATTCAAAACTATTTATAGTTATATTCAGAAACAGCATTCTATAGTTATAAACAAGCTTGAGGGTACAGTGGCATATATAAATGGAGCAGTCTATTTGTTAGATGTTTTGGATTTTTTTGGTTATTTTTTATCGAAATTTAGTTAATTTTTTTTAAAACCTGAATTTTGAAGTGCTTAAACCACATTTTTTGAATGCATAAATAAATTCAGCCGGTTCAAAGACACTAAGATTATGCAAGTTTAACAATTATCATATGCTTTTTTTTAAGAAAAAAGCTTAAAAAATTGCATAATTTTGTGAAAAACAAGCTTACAAAAAGCGTTCAGAAAAACTTGAAAATGCTTCACATATAACAGTAGGCTTTCTCCGTTTGAAATATATTAATGAATATGTAGGCTTTGTAAGTTTAATATAATTGCCAGTAAATTTTTGGCTGTAACTGTTCTTGACAAAACGAGATTAACCAGTGCATACAATCCACCAACAAATCGTTGTTCATTCCAAGAACCAAAAGATGTAACATCCTGAGCGGATTGCGTGTAACTCAATTGAATATCAATATTCACGACAAATGCTAATGAACGATATCTCAAAAACTATACAGTGAGAGCTTTCTCTGAAAAGAAAGAAAGATTTCTCAAAATTACAATAATAACCGATGTAGAGGACGCTAGAGCTGACCTGAAAAGCTCGATGATAACAATAATTATAGAGAATCCTCCTTTGGATTGCCATTGCTGTTGCTTAACTCTCGCTGGAAAGACAAACTAAATAGTCTGTGGAATGCTCAAAACAGAAACCCTAAAGCTCATTGCCCATTTTTTGGTTTTTTCTGCAAGATGTATGCATCGAACTGCTCTGACCGCACTCGCATCTGCCCTATAATATTTTCAGATATTTCAGTCAAATGCTTAGGTAACCATTGTTCCATCTGATCAAACCATTCTTCTAGGGTAATATCCTCCAAACCCTTGCGACTACATTCCGCACTTGAATCAACCCTTTCTGCCGATTTTTCGGTGGACGCAACCACGGACTGAGGGGGTGCAGGATTTTCAACCGTTTTCTGATTCTTAGCGGTGGCCACTTTCCCCCTTTTCCGGCCAGCCTGAGGTCTTAGGTTTTTCTCTTCTGGGGAACACTGAGATTCGATCTTGACTCTGATGAGTGTCTCTTCTCCGATTTTTATAGCATCGCCGTTTTTTAGAAGGCGGGGCTTGTTCGGAAGCAGCCGGGCGCCATTCAAGATGGTTCCATTTGAGGAACCAAGGTCTGTGACCATCCATTTGTTGTCCTTTAATTCTATGGACAAATGCTTCTGTGAAATGCCGTCTTCCTTGATCGCAAAAGTGTTAGATTTCACAACTCTACCAATGGTGATCTTCGCTCGTTTGTTACAGTCTAAGACTTCGCCTTGGCGGGGTCCCTTCTCCAACTGCAGGGATAACACACTGGTTTTGTCCATTTTTGCACCAATAATAACACACCTGCCGGCTTCGGCTTCATACAATCTGTTGCTTGCTTAATTGGCGGTTATGATATTTAATAGGGAAGAGGAGTTTTGCCTTGTAGGTTCGGCTTCATACAATGTGATGCATGCCCGAAGCCACACATTCCAGGTTTTTGGATCCCACTATGGCCAAAATATGGTTGGTTTCTTTATATAAAAATAAATTACTTAAAAAGACCTTTGGCTACCTTGTGAAAAGAAGATTGGTCACCTGGGAATGCGATGGGCAAAATCTTCTTTGCACAGCTGAGAGGGGCGGCCATGAACGCATCTTCTTCGCGCTTGAGTTCTTGAACTTGAAGTTCCATTGCATATCAGCCGTTGTATATAAAGTAAGTTCAAAAGATAGTGAATGATTGAGTTATAATTGACCCTTCAGTCATATTAATTAATTGTGGCTTTCTTTTTTTTATATATATTCCTTCGAAAATATATATATATATTAATTAATTAATTAATTGTCGCTTTCTTTTATATATATATATTTATGTATGTGGGGTAGAGAGTGTAAAGAGGGCCACATAAGATTAGTTTAGTTGATTCATGGAAATTTAACTAGAAACTTTATAATTTAAAGTTGTTTTAGGAGAGTATATTTACATTGCATTTAAAAGAGGATAATTTTTTTTATTAGGTGTAGTTACCAACCATATTTAATTGGTTTAATATTTGAGAAAGCTGGACCTGGACTATTATTAATTGGATTAACATTTTTAGGCAACTCCTTATTCTTCGAGATTGTATTGGTGAGTGCTTGTGGAGGAGGGTTGTGAACCTAATGACAATGTCGCTCTCGCTTTTCTAAAATAACCTAGCCAACTGTGTGCCTTGCCCTCCTATTAGAATCTATTAATTGCCTCGAATGGGTAGAAGGAGCAAGATATTTAACATGAGGCTCCTTGTTTAGAGTGCAATAAGGCCCCTAACGCTCAACTTTGTGTTGTTAGACAATAATTTGTACATAAAAAATTGTAAAATATAGTGAACTATTAGCCTAAGTAAAAATCTAAACAAGCTAGTCTAGGTAGTTAAACATAGAATAATTTATTTTCTTTCAAATAAAATTAAAAATTTAATTTGAATGAGTCGCCTTGCTACTTAGAAATCGATGGTTATTGTCAATTTGTCCCCTCAGAGATCAATTTTCCAAGAGATGGGAGTGAAGAGGACTAGCCACAAGATTTATTACCCAAATCCCAAATGAATTTAGCATAAATGAAAAATTAGAATAAATGTTTCCCAAAGTGTTTCAAGAGGGGGGCATTTGGGTCAAGAGATGAGATACTTAGCAAAAGTGGCCTTCTTAGATTTGACCAAAGGTTACCAAACAGTATTAAGCTAAAAGAGCCAAGTTGTTTACCTAGATTTATATCTCCAAACTTTTCTTAACTCGAATATCCAACATTTTTTATGACAAAGCCACATATGTGTAATTGTCAATTGGCTTCTGCATCTTAAAGGCCTTGGGCTTGTTCCAACTCCATCCCTACCATGGTACAAGAGCTTCCAAGCTATCTTCATGAGGAGGGAATCTAGGATGACCTCCTTGATATGTTCAAGGATGAGCACATTAAGAATGGCAAGACTGGTCTCATTTTTGAACCAATTAGTGGATCTATTCCTAAATCTAAGTAAATATATATTAAATTGTGATAATGCCTTTTATAAAAAATCAAAGTGTTATTGTTTGGCCCAAGATTTTGCATTTGTGAAGAAGCTTCAAGAACAAACATAGAGAACATTGATATAATAATTGAAAGATAATCTAAATCATCGCTCTTTAGGGGCAACAATAGAGGTCCCAATTGATGTGGCGAAGATCTTTGTCGCCCTCCATATTTGCTTAGAGGACATTGTAAGAAGTTTTCTTCAGACACGAATAAGCAATGGGTGTTGGAACCCAACAATAAGAATAGTAGACATGGGTCATAGTGCCAATCATGGTGCATGTCCAATATCAAGCATCCTAAGTCATTTCTCATGTTTTCCCACTCATTGTATGACCATCCCCAAAGATTCCCGAGTGATGCTTGAAAGGTGGAAAGGGATACCAAATAATTTAAATATCTAACATATTAGTTGAATCTAGGAGTAACCATGATCAACCAACCAACAAGTGAGATCTCGAGAGCTTTGCCTAAAATGTAGGGTTTTGCACACTAAATTATGGGCATTGAAGCTAAACAAAGAATATGTAGGCAAACCATCATGTTCTTCATTGATTCTTATTTGTCTTGGTGAGGAATGAATTATCCAAAAAATGCCCATCAACTAGTTATGCACAAGGAGGGGAATGCCTTCAATTAAATCTCATCCCACTCCATGAGAGGTTAGATAACCCAATGCCTTTGTTGTTGTCACAAAGTGTTAGAGGTAATTGTATCCTTATTGGATAAACAAACAAATAAATAGAACCTACTTCTTTTTATTTACATATGTCGACAAATAAGCAAACTAAGGCCTTCAAGAAAATGATTTACTCAAATCTTAAAAATAAGGGGCCAAAACCCAAGGCCTTAAGCATGTCCAGAATGAAATGCTACTCAAGTCTATCATGACCCTTTTCAAAGTAATTTTTGATGAATGAGGCATTAAGACCTAAGCATTTAGGTCACCCCATCCCTTTCCACATGGTGATAATATTGTCCAAAATGAAACACCACCCTATGAATTTGTTAAGGCCTTAACAAAGACCAAGTTGTTAGACCTGGACCCTCTCCTATTTCAAATTTTCATTTTCATTTTCATTTATCATGATAATTCTTTTATGTTTCATTACTTGTAAACTTTTGACAAGGATTTCATGTTGTAGAGTTGCGGCTTTGAGATTGTATTATTATGTTCCCGACATGGGATATATAGTAATCATTCATCTCTATTAATTTGCTCAGTACAAACAATATTTTCCAAAACCTAAAGTTTAACATAGCAATTTTGTTTTTATATTAAATTTTATTTAAAATAAATTATTTATTTGTTATTTTATTAGTTTGTTTTGTTGACGTCTACCTCAGGATTTGGTGCCAAGGACCTTGCGACGCATCGTCGTAAGCAAAGTTACAGATATAATTCATTGCAAATTGGTTTTAATGGTGGGGTTGTGTTGGAAACGAGTGATAAATCCTAAGGATTCTTCCTGAGGCGTTGAGCATGAAGCTTAACATTGAATCACAACCTATGCCAAATTTATCACGCGAAGATAGTGTGTATCCATTGCCACAAATATCCATATGAAAAATCAATATGATTATGACAGGCTAATTTAATATTAACTCTTAAAACCTAAATAATACAATTTCAATATTTTACTCTCCAACAAGACATTGCTTGATTAGTGCATTGTACAACGTGCTCCATGAGATTCTGATTCAAGATTCTAAAGCTAGGAATTTGTCTAGCCTTGAAGCAATATGTTGCGTGCCTCCTCTTTTATTGTTCCACGTAAAAAGAACATTGGAGGTTAGAAGACACTCTTTCCATAATATACTTGTTTCTATCACCCTTCTTTCTGTCAGCCTCTTCAAATACCAAGTCACCCACATGTCCAACTGATGCTCTGATATAATAAAGGTGACCACTGTAATTTGCTAAGCATAATCCACAAAATAACATGTGATAAAAATTGTGGGAATGCACAAATAAAATCCAATAATACATTATTGGCAGGATCCATACGAGGATGAAGAGGGTGTCCTGCAATGAAGATTTTTTATGCGTTTGGAGTTTTGCTCATAGGGGATCCTGGTAACTTCATTCTTATTCAGAATTAATGATGAATGAAATAGACCGAAGTGGAATGGATATACCAATGAGCACAGCATAGTGAAATGGATGTTGTGCAAATTTGAAAACCAAATAAAGTAATTATAATAATAATGAAGATGATCTACAACGTGCATTCTTCAGAATAATTCTTTCAAGATTTTACAGGGATTCGCTTTGCTCTTCGTCAACTCTGAGAGTGAGGGTGATGGGTTCGAATATTTTACAACTTTCAAAGCCACCACATCAACCAGATTCATTGGTTGCAATGATTTATTTATTTAATTTCTGAATACCAGATGTCAGTTTGTTAGAATAATGATTCCAAGTGTTACGTTGCACTTGTAACCAGCTCACTTTCAGGTGTACCCTAGGGAGAGAGGGCCAAATTTTCGACCAGGAGGGGTTTTATTGAGTGATGGAGGTCATGGATGGACCCTTTGGTCCCCCTTTATGGGTACTATGGCTTAATGGCACCGTCGACTGCCCTCTTCCAAGTGTTACGTTGCACTTGTAACCAACGCACCTTCAGGTTTACCCTAGGGAGAGAGGGCCAAATTTTTGACCAAGAGGGGTTTTATTGAGTGATGGAGGTCATGGCTGGACCCTTTGGTCCTCCTTTATGGGTACTATGGTTTAATAGATTCGTTTTGCTCTTCGTTAACTCTGAGAGTGAGGATGATGGGTTCGAATGTTTTACAACTTTCAAAGCCACCACATCAACAAGATTCATTGGTTGCAATGATTTATTTATTTAATTTCTGAATACCAGATGTTAGTTTGTTAGAATAATGATTCCAAGTGTTACATTGCACTTGTAACCAGCGCACCTTCAGGTGTACCCTAGGGAGAGAGGGCCAAATTTTCGACCAGGAGGGGTTTTATTGAGTGATGGAGGTCATGGCTGGACCCTTTGGTCCTCCTTTATGGGTACTATGGCTTGATGGCACGGTCGACTGCCCTCTAAAGAGTTTTTTAACCTTAGGGTTGCTATCTGGGGCCCCTAACGGTTGACCACTGGGTCTCATGGCTCCATTCCCTTCTTGTGCACTCTGGTGGACTCTACTTCAGCTACGAGACACTAGTCTTTGGTCGCGGCCACTTCATACACCCTCTTGGCCCTCTAGTCAGTGGGTCCTTGCTCTCCCTATCCTTCTTTCCTCAAAGGAAGGCATCCTCCATGCCAGGTCATTTCCATTCTTTGAGGAGGGTGTTGAGGGATTTTACAATATTTTAGGGGTTAGATGGGGCATAAATCCCTCCCTCCAGCCCACTCTGGCCTTTAGTTTGGAGCGATTCACTTATTTGAGCATGTTTTGGCACCTAGGGATGCAACCCCAGGTAGGCCACCTTAGTTTATATTTTATTATTATTTTCTTCTAATTTTAAGTTGACATTTAATAATTGGGAATTTACCTGTTTTAAGGCATGTAAGCCTGGATAAGTGAGTGTGGGATCATATAAATAGATCTCCTCACTTTCACTTTAAATCAGAACTTATGGGATAAATCATTATGCACTTGGTTTACCCTACTTAGGGTTTTCTCTGGATGGATGTTCTCCTGGTGAGGAAGTTATTCGGTTAATGCAAGTTGTTTTTCTGGTAATTCTTTGGTGAATATTTGCTTTTGGTGATGCTTTGATTTGTTGGATGAACACAAGCACAAGGAGGTCGGGCTTCTTACCTTTTGTTGGATGTTGGTGGATGCGCATGTCTGAAGTCTTAGTGGTAGCCTTAGAGTTGCACTTTTCCCTAGGATAGGTCATTGCTTTCTTTCTTGTCACCTTAGCTACAATAACACACCTTCTTATGAGGGTGCCCTAGGGTTTCTCCTTAGCTTTCCCATGCTAGTTGCTTAACCTAGGACCTTTCTTCACTAGGTTAGTCATTCTCCTTAGAAGCCCTATGTTGGGTAGGGATTGTGCTAGGGTAGGGTTTCCCTAGGCTCTAACACATTTTTTCTCAAAACCTAGTTTCTAAAGTTAGTTCTAGGTTAGTTTTAGGTTTGCAAAATTTATAAAAATCTCATAAAAATCAAATATTTAGCCAATTTAGGGCCTCTTGAAATTTTTGGCTCCTAAAAATCTGGGCCCTAAATTCTTGGACCTTAAAGTTTAATGAAGCATAGGATCTCCATGCTTACATGAATTCAATGAGAAAAGAAGGATGCATAAGAGAGAGAAGAATTCAGTAAAGATTGATCAATTACTCATGGCAAAATTGCACACACATGGAGACAAAATTGGAATAATATCATTACATACATTAATCAGTATGAAATATGTAATACAATGGTATTACAAATAGGGGAATTAGAATGCCTAAGATAGGATTTGAATTTACCAACTTGGAATGACTCCGGAGCTAACTCGATGTGGGAAAATCGCCACTAGTGCAACTCTGAAACACTAAATTAGTTCATAACTTGTTAATTGATGTAGGTAGGTGATCAAATGCACCCTGCCTCTCTTAAATCATGCAAACTAGTGCTAGGATGACTCAGAGTGAACTAACTGATGGGAATCAGACCATAAATAGACATAACTAAATACCTACTAGGGTCAACTATTGGAGATTGTTGGTGGCACTTAGAGTGGGTTCCTAAATTATAGGGATTGGTCCCTGGAGCTCCTAAACTCATGAAGATAGATGCAATGAGTGTCAGGTGACTCCTAGGTGTGTCCCCCATGCACTAATGAAGTGGAAATGACCTCCTAAGCTAGGAAAAGACAAATAGCTATGTGGTCAAAGGGAGGACTAATTAATAATCACAACACCCACCCTTAATCCTAATTTGGAAAACCTAAGCCCTGAAAACTAAGATCAAAGGTCACCCATACAACATAAATGCAAAAAAGACTGCTTAACAACCGAGGAAATGGGGAAAACCTCATGGGAAAAATCCCCCCTCAAAATAAGCAGGAAAAACCAGGACCAAGATTTCATATTAAGAGAAAAAAATCTTCTTGAGTAAAAACTAGTGAATATATTTCTGCAATCTGCATCTCTGTGGAGCAGTAATGCAGTGTGATGGTTCTTGTGTGCATTAGTTTCTTGGTATTGTGCATGTGAACCTCTCCACCTTATTCCAATCTACTGAAAAATAGGAGAAAAACTATTGCCTTTATCTCATTTTTTCTGGAGGAAGAATGACATGATCCAATTTGTTCTTCAGTGAGAAAAATTGTTGCATATCAACCCTCCAATCAAGATAATTAAAGGGTGTGAGGATTCTGGGTGTCAACGCTGTTGAATTCTCCATCTTATAGCTTCAAGAAACAACTAATTATTCAAACAATCTTCAATTTAATTGAAAAAACACTTTAATTCAAATCAAACCAATTCAAAAACTCTCCACTTCAACATGTGCACTCTCTTTGGGTGCATCACACCCAGATAGACTTCTTTCGACATAATATATAGGGAGAAAGGAAAGAATACCATGATTTATGTGGAACCCAATTGCTTACAGTGTATCAATGGAAGTTTTCGAGGTTTGAAGTTGGCCTGGATACCTTCTCTAATACCATGTTAAATTTAATGAAGCATAATATCTTCAATCCTGCATGAATTCAATGAGAAAATAATGTTACAGAAGAGAGAGAAGAATTCAATAAAGACCGATCAATTACTCATGGAAAAATTGCACAGACATGGAGAAAAAATTGGAACAATATCATTACATCCATTAATCAATATGAAATATGTAATACAATGATATTCCAAATAGGAGAATTTGAATGCCTAAGATAGGATTTGAATCTACCAACTTGGATTGACTTCAGAACTAAATCGGTGTGGGGAAATTACCACTAGATCTCACTAATGCAACTACGAATCATTGAATCAGTTCGCAACCAGTTAACTGATGTAGGTAGTGAGAAAATACGCCCTACCTCACTTAAATCATGAAAATTGGTGCTATGATGACTGATAGTGAACTAACTGATGGGAATCAAAGCATAACTGAACATAACTGAATACCTACTAGGGTCAACTGCTGGAGACTATTGGTGACTCTCAGAGTGGGTTCCTAAATTATAGGGATTGGTCCTTGGAGCTCCTAAAATCATGTAGACATGCGCATTGAGTGCTAGGCGGCTCCCAGGTGCATCCTTCATGCACTAGTGAAGTGGAAATGACCTCATAAGCTAGGAAAAGACAAATAGACTATGTGGTCAAATGGAGGTTTAATTAACTATCCCAACATCGAGGGTGTATAGGTAATGGGGGGGTATAAAAAGTGGTATCTAGTAAAAATCTTGAATGTATAGTAAAAATAGGGTTTCTTAAATTAGAAATATGCATTGGGAGGGGGGGTCAACTAAATAAGTTTGGTGGGTATCAATATCTAGTTAAATTAGGTATTCTTTAATATCCCATGAACGAAGGCGCTATGACATAGTTTCATCAAGTGAAGACCCTATGTATATGTGAGATGAATACGTAATGTTTAAATAATGAATGCAACCACATAATATGGAATTAAATTGTGCACTACATGATAAGAAATTAGAATTATAATTCATCATTTTTTGCACTGGTTTATAATTAATGTAGTTGAATGATTGGAATTAGGGGATATGGATTTAGAACTATGCTCTATAAGATGGTTATTGAAATTTGGAAATGTTATTATGAAAGTGGATTTGGAACTGTGGTTAATCAAATGGTTAGTGGATTTTGGAAACATCATCATGAAAGTTGAAAGTTTGGAACTTAAATGGTTTTAAAAAATAAAATTTTGCTAATCATTATTCTAATTTCCAAACTTGTCGACCTTCCTTAAGTTGTGCCTACTTCCACCATTACCATTGATTCTTGAGTCTATTTCAATTTCATATTTCTACCTTATTTCGTGTTTTAGTACATGTTAGAGTTATAGTAATTAGATGGGGGGGGAGCTCATGTACGGGAACATTTAGCTTCAAGATTCAATTGAAACTCGACAAAGTTAGCTGGTTAGTTAGGTGAACATACATAATTATCAAGTCTCATGTTGGAGAAAGTTCCTTGATCACTTTCTGATCAGTATTTACTTCATCATTGAGAAGTGAGACATGGCTAGTAAGTGAGATAGTGGGTCACTTCCTTTTTTGTTGGGTTTGTGAATGGTTGATATGGATACTTGACTAGAAGAGTTAATCCATATATCTTGAATGGATCCATTGGTATTTAAACATAGATTAATGTACTTCTCAAAGGCCCCCAAAAGTCATAAGAGGAAAACTTGCCTTTTGGTTTGATATCACAATCAATGTTTGCAAGAATCATGATCGACTAAGATTGTCCTTTGGCATATGAATTAGGATTCAAGGGGAAGAGGTACCTTGAACCGTTCCTAGCAAAATCACAAGTTCAAATTGGACTAACTCTTTGCCCTTGCTTAGGTTGATGCCACTATCAAGTTGAACCCTTGTTCAGGATGTTTCCATCATCACCATTGACCCTTTCTTAGGTTTCTTCCACCCTTTCTTCTCGTATTAATTCATAAGGTATATGATACCCTCTTTATACTCTAAGGGATTTTCCTAAGAAAATGAAGTACACATCCTCCATAGCACCACTAGTCCACCACTAACTTGCGTACGTATACATCTCCATTAGAGAGAGAAAATATACCTTTGTAATGATTATTTCTTATAAGAGAGTATGTTTGTCCTTTGATTCGCAAATTTGAATGGACAGAAACATATATAAATGGATTCCTTCCCACAGTGGATCTCAATACTTGTTGGTTGTTCCTACAGTTGAATTATTTTTCAAGTATGTGCATCGCAATAATAGTTTTTTGTTTTTGTTTTGTTATTTTAGAAGTATTTATTTTCTTCTTCTTGGAAATGAGTGAAGTTTTTTATTGAAGTGATTCAAGATAATAGTTTTCGTATTCATGAACATATTTTTTAGGTTCACTCCATCTTTTGTATTTATCGATCTCTATGTTCAATGGACATTGTATAAATTGTATTTTATTTTCATCCAACCTTGATTTTTTTGCTAGATGTTTTACTACTTGCCATTGGTTATAAATGTTTTTCAATTGATTTATTCATAATGCTGATAATTTTTTATGTTTATAAAATTTCTTCTATATGGTTTCTTAGGTTATTTGGGTTTAACATTACTTATTAGAAACCATATAGTAGAACAATGCAAACTTTGTCACTATATATAGACGTTTAATTACATTTTTTAAAATATACAATGAAATTTCAATGTATTAATGCACTTTCAAATAAAAAAAAATATTATTAAATAACATGTCATCATTTAAAGGTTGAATATATCTATCCCTTCAAAGTGAAATAGAACCATACCCTTGAAATTTGGTCCTTGATTGGGAGACGTAAAGTCAATTTCCAATTAATTAAAATTCATCATTTAATTAAAATTCATCAATGAATGGTCGTCACGAGTTCTTGTGGAATCGAATATCTCCATCGCCATTCTTAAATAATGTTGCAAACAAAAGACATAAAAATGGCCATATAATGTATTTAAACATTGGAATGAGGAGAATGCCATTTTGAGAGTCGTTTGTGAGCGGAATACTTGTGGCTTGGGTTTCTAGGCTCAGCCTCTCTTTGTTTTTCCCTTGCCATGGGGCATTTGTGGAGTTCTGGCAGTGGTATTCAGGGCGGAGCTTGTATTCGTCGCTGCTCTAGTTCTAGGGATGCTCGGGCATTAGTGACTAGAGGCAATTTTGACGAGATGCACCGGTTGGAGGCTGTTCAGCTCCTGGAAGGTGCGACAGTGCTTGCAATGATCCTGTGTTCCTCTCATGGCTACGGTGAACAACATGCGGCTAGGATTTATGGTGAGGTTCGACATAGGCCGCGACTGTGTGGTGTCTTCTGGTGTCGCGTAGGCATGTATCGAAGATGTGGGAGAAGGTCATTTTTATTTTGTAGCTAGGGTTTCAATCCTAACCGCTCCCATTTGCTATGAGTATTTTTCCCTATATCAGTTGGCTAGGGTTCTAACCCTAGCCGCTATGATTGCATTTTTATTTGCGCTTTTGGAGCAGTTTGTACAATGCCCATGCACTTACTTTGGCAAGGAGCTTGTATATTGGTTGCTCAAGTTGTTGAGCACTGATGGTGGTATTTTTGTTTGGCTGAAAGACTGGTTGCTTAGGTTACTGAGTTCTGTTTGTGGGTCTTGAGCACTGTTTATGAGTATTGACTGGATATGATACTTAGTATCATAGATGTGTATCTCATTATCTTTGATTCTAATGAATATTAAGGAACTATTATTTTTCTTCTGGAAACAAATGTATTTAAACATTGGATTCGTATATGATTTGTGACATTTTAATCTTCGTATTTCATTGGTTGGAATTGATTTTATTCTTTAAAAAATAGAAGTCAAAAGTCAAATTTAGAATACTTTACTCCTCTTTTTTAAATGAAAGACCAGTACCACCATTCATTCTGTTCAACATTCAATGTATAATTGTACTTTATTTCTCTTCAACTTTTGTATGTGTGTTTTCATTTTTCATTTATCGAGGGAGATCTTACATTGTATGTTTTCATATCTTATTTTTCCTCAAACTATTTTTAATCAATGAGTCATAGTTGAATACATGAATTTTATCAACCGTTCTAAACTGTCCAATACATTAGCACTGATGATAGTGATGCAACACCTAGGGCAGTGAGACAAGGAGGCAATGGTAGAACCCTCAGACTCTCTACCTTATTTTTTATTTTATTAGTAGCAAGTCTCAAGGGGAAATGTCACGCCTTTCCATCCCAGATTATGGGGATTGAACTCGATTGACACGGGTGGGTCAAACCCGCGACCTCATGATAGAGACCCCTTAGTAGTGGGGGGTCCGACCACTTGTGCTACCCGTTAGGGATTAGAATCCCTACCTTATATGTGGCTCTATTTTTATATGGGATTAGACTCCCTACCTTCCTTATGGGGGTGGAAATAATGATTTATATTCCAAGGAAGACTAGTACATCATGATATCCCAATGTAGGAATAATGATACAAAGTCTTTTTTTTTTTCAGAAGAAAAAAGCTAATCCTTGATATTCATATAGAATCAAAGGAATTGGTTACATATCCAACTGGAAAAAAAAATAGTACCAAGTCTAAGACCTCAACAGTCTACAATCAACCCAACAGTTGATACAAGTAAAATAAAAAAAGAATACTGTGTCTGAGAAATACTATCTCCAAGTAGTAGGTGCACAAAAAAGACAACTCTCCTCCAAGGACATCAGACACGACTATAGAGAGCACAAGATGAATCCAAACAACTTATCCCAGGAGGAGCTCGAGGGATGGCTAAGTCAAGTTTTGATGCACTTCCATCAAAACATATGGTGCCCAAAAAAGGAGACCAAGCTCCATAAAAAAACTGAAGAATAAAAAGGAGACCAAGCTCTAGCACAGAGCTCTAAAAGAGCCGTAATTTACCTCCCCAAATATAATCCTCTTCATATAATTCCGTGAAGGAAAAGTGGCATGTGGCCAAGGTGAGAGCCTCCTTAGATAAGACATCTACCCTCATGTTGTGCTCTCTATATACATGTTGAAAGTCTAGGGAGAGGAAAGATTTTTTCAACAAAGAGATATTGTCACACTAGTAAACCAAGTCCAAAGTAGTGAGGGATGCTTTGTTATTATCCCAATTGATCACCACTGATGAGTCTCCAAAGATACAGAGGGATGGAAGACCAATAGCTCCAGCAAAGAAGAGCAAGACCCATAATGCCAACAATTATGCCTTGGTTTTAGTACTGTGACCACATCCCAGCTTTAAACTGAAAGAATGCATAGGACTAATGGCTATATGGATGCCGGCTCCCTCGATTGAACATGTTGTTGCTCCATCAAAGAATCCAAATGGATACTTAAGAACTGCTTCACGCCCCACCATTATTACTTTTTTAGTATTGCTAGTGACGGGATAAGCATTCAGAAGAGACATTACATGATAGCAGGTAGAGGAGGAAGCTGCAATCTTGTCTTCAAAAATAGTGAGGTTACGAGTATTCTAAATACACAATATAATGAATAAAGGAAGATGAGAGTTTACCAAATCTCGAAGAAACCAGTTTTCAAGATTATGCAGGAGAGGACAATTTGACCAAAGAAACACATGTCCAAATTTATTACTAAAACAGTTCAAAATGTTTCGAGTGTATGAACAGTCCAAAAAAAGATGACTGCCAGATTCCTCATCACCTAGGCATAAGTAACAACTGTTAGGGCCGTGCCAACCTTTTTTTTTAAGGTTGTCCCAAGTAGAGATTCGATTCTCGATTGCAAGCCAGAGAAAACATTTTATCTTTAAGGGTATAGAGCATCCCCATATCCTTGACATGGTGCTAGTATTGACAGGAAGTAGCAAAGATGAGACTAGAAGGTCAGACGCTAAGCTGGCCACGACCTCACCATTCTTAGGATTGTGCATCCACAAAAGCATATCCTTTTGTTCAGTTAATCTAATACCCCCTTGCATAAGATCTTTAATGTAACAATCCCATTCAAATTTCCACCTGCTATCAAGTTCCAAGTTCTCTACCAATATCCAGTAAGTTTGTCTAATGAGACCAAGACCCATATTTCATGCATCCTTAAGAGTGTGGAGTCTATAATCACTTAAATAATCTATAAGTTCATCCAAAAGGATATGGAAGGATTCCAATCCAATGATTGGATCGACACCTAACCTGATTCTCAGACCATCTTCCACTTTCCATCCTAAAAATCGAGTGATCCATGTAAGGGTTTTTATAAATCCATTCCAGAAATAAGAAGTTCCCTTAACCGAGAATATTTTGTTCCTCAACCATTCCTTAACAGAAAGGTCTTTAAGATACTTTTTTCTTAATGATTTGATTCCATATACCTCTCCCTTTAATTGTCAGCCGAAAAATATTCAATTTCAAAGAGGCATGAAACCACTCTAACTATTTGATATCCCATCCCCCATAGTCCAGTGGCCTGGAGAGGGACTTCCAGTTGGCCAGATGCACACGCTGATTTTAGTAGTGGTTCCCTAAAGAAAAGAAAAAATAAACCGTCGGAGTCCTTTGAGTATAGATTTGGGCACAGGAGAAAGTGCAAACCAGTACACAGGCATGTCGGTTAGGACTTCTCTAATGAGAGCAAGTATTCCTCCCAACGAGAGCAATCTATATGACCAATGACTGATTTTCTTCTAAAAAATTTTAAAAATCCATTTCCAATCCTTAATGCCATATCCTAGGGGTTTGAGGTTGTAATCCAATTACTTGAATCCAACCATTAAGGGGTCCATTTTATAGGGCAAAATCCCAGATATGCTATTAATCACCTCTTCATCTACTTCACTGAAAATAAAAGAAGATTTCCCAACACTGATGCACATTCTCGAAGCAGAACAAAATAAGTCCAATAACTCACCAAAGGCCTTCCATTCTTCAAGAGTCCCCATCCCGAAGAGAATTACATCATCCACAAAGAGAAGATGAGTAAGTGTAAGAGAGGATGTGATCTTAATACCCCTTATCAATCCTCTATTTCGAGCATTCTTTATCAGTAAACTAAGCCCTTCTATGTAAAAAGAGCAAAGGGGAGAGGGGGTAACCCTGTCTAATACCCCGAGAGGTAGTAAAGAAGCCCGAAGGAGTGCCATTTACCAATACAGAGAAGTTTGATGAAGTAATGCAGCCCATGATCCAATTCACTCCCATTAAAGGAATGCCAATTTCTACCAGATTGGGCCTCAAGAAGGTCCAGTTTACATGGTCAAAGGCTTTAGCCATATCCAATTTGAGAATCAGGGCACTCCTTTTTTTGGTTTGCATAGAGTGTAGGGATTCTTGGGTAATCGCCACAGGTTCAAGTATTTGTCTGTCTTTGAGGAATCCAAACTGCTCAGGAGAGATGGATTTATCAAGGAAAGGATTAAGCCTATTTGTCGCAATCTTGGATATGAGTTTGTACAATAGGGTGAAAATCAACGAAGGTTTGTGGCCTTTCACACTTGGGAATAAGAGTCAAGAAAGTAGAGTTAAATGAGGAGATCACCCTCTTTTCTCTCCTGGAGAATTCAGTAGCTCTGAGCAGGTCTCCTCCCAATAGATAAAAAAACCATACATAGAATTCCACCCACCAACCATTTGGTCCCGTGATTTTGTCCTTTTTGAAATCTTTCAGAGCTCCCTCAACTTCTGCATTGAAAACATAAGCCTCATCACTGGTAACCATCATGGGGAAGAGTTGGATCACCTTCAGCTGATCACTAAAGTAGACTTACCATCATCCTTAAAGGTCTCACTGAAATGTCTCACCCCCATCTCTTTGAGTTGTTTTGTTTCCTCCACCAAAGATCCTTCCTCATTATCAAGCACCCAAATGGAATTAAAGTTTTTGTGAGTTGATGCATAGCTATGGAAAAATTTAGTTTTTGCATCTCTCAGCTTAGACCATTTTAATTTGCTCTTCAGCTTCCAGGTAAGGAGTTCATGGGCCAAGTGTTTTTCCTTATGATTCTTATGAGACAACAAAAAATCCAATTCTTCCTTATTGAAAATTCCAGAAGGGATGGAATTCATAAGAGTAATAATACCACTGTCTATCTCATATAGTTCTTCCTTCAAAGAAAGATTATTTTTCTTTTCCCAGTCATTAACCTTTGGCTTGAGCCCTTTGAGTTTATAGACCAATTTGGACATGTCATTCTCCTACTGGTAGAGATGTTCAGAGGTCCAAAATTCCTCCACTAATTTAGTAAAGCCCTCTTCCAACATCCAGGCTCGGTTAAATTTGAAGGGATAAATATGAGAAGAGGTATTTGAAGCCCATTCTAGACACACAGGATAATGGTCTGAGATATCAGATGAATGGGCCCATACTCGATGCCTATTGAGATGAGGAGTGAGTAAGTCCAAGACAAGAAATCTATCCAGCCTCTTGCTGATACCTACATCACCCCGCCTACCATTCCTCCAAGTAGGTACAACATAGATTTGGGCCAATTCAATCAAGTTGGCTTATTTTATAATCTGTGAAAAGTAGAGAACCAAGGGATCCACTCGGGTCGATTTTCCCCAGATTTCAGCATCAGTTAAGGTAAAGTTCAAGTCACCTGCAAAAATCAAGTGAGGTAATCCAAAAATACCTCCAATAACCACATTATTCCAAAACGAAGTCCTGCTAATATAAGGACCATAACAGTTAAGAATGGATAATTATGAAGAAGATCCACGAAACTTAGTCTTAACCAATAATCCAATATAGGTTTTAAAGGCTTTACAACGGGATAATAGTGGGTTCCAGCTAATTAAGAGACCTCCCAATCACGGGGTCTTCACTTAGTGAAACCATGCCATAGCACATTCGTTCGTGGCATATGAAACAATACCCCTATTTTCAAAAAATATTGGAAAATACCTCCCAAAATCATTTTTTTTAACCCCCTCCCAATATGCCTTGCCGATTTTAAAAAACCCCTATTTTCCCTATATATTGCATGTATCCATTTTTTCATTTACATTTTTTATACCCCTTTATATTTCTACCTAAGGAAAAAAAAAACTAAACACAAGAAAGGGCAACACTTGATAGGCGCCCTTAGGCAAATCACTTTATTAGGAATTAAAATGTATCACATGATGTCAAAACAAATAAGAGAGGGTTTATTTGTACCAATCTCAAACAGTAGTGTGTAACTGCTTCAAGATGTGGACACTGGATATATATCCAACTCCAGAGGCTGAGAGGCCTTTTCAGTTGTAGTAGACTTTTAAATGCTTTCATCGACAATCACGCATATTTTAGTGCTCCTTTGTTTCAGAGCTTCAACAACTTTTCTCAAAATAGCTTTAAAAATCTAGTTTGTATAGATAATACTCTCATAGATTTCTTAGTACTTTGACTAGCATTAGTTGAACATTTATATTACATAGAGATACAATCTTAAGTGGAGAGCTTAGCTCTACTTCTTTCACAGTTGAACCAAAGCTTCCTCACTTTGCAAGTAATTTTAAGAAAACTTTCAATATTCCAAGGGCTCATAAAATCCACAAGCAGAGAACAACTGCAATTTTTTAGGAAAGAATAACACACCCAAAAAGCTTCATTCAAAATGCTCTCGAAACTACCACAGCTCTACCCTCGTAAAAACTTCACTGCGTGCATTCAAGTTCTCTCTCACAAAGGCCAACAATCCTCACAACCTAACAAGCATCTCAATCCTACATAATCGTTCTTCAAAACTTAGTGCTTATGCAAACCGAACATCACTCAAGCAGACACCATATACAGATCTCACCTCACTCGTTTTCAACAAAGTTCCATTCTCATGTTCACTAATTTATATGTTCTCGTGACTCTCATACTTTCATGGTTCAGCTCTCATGGCTTTACATAGCCTGAAGAATCCCTTTACTCAGCTTCTCACAACAGTTGCTAAAACAACATACACAAACAGGATCATGTCAAACTTGCTCACTCACTCAAGCAAACTTCATATACAAATCTCACCTCACTCATTTTCAACAAGGCTCTATTCTCGTGCTCACTAATTCATATGCTGACATGTTCTCATGGTTCAGTTCACATGGCTTCCCTTAGCCTCAAGAAGCCCTTCACTTAGCTTTACACAACAACTGTAAAAAACAACATAAACAAATAGGAGCATGTCAAACTTGCTCACTCACACATCTCCATGGCTCTAATATAACTTATGCATAACCATGTCACACAATATTAACAAAGCATAAAATATAAGATTGACCTATTTTCCCGACCATTTGCACCGATCCGACGACCCACAACATTGGATGTGACCGCTCACGCGAGCCAGGTCGTCCGATCGGTGCAAATGGCCGGTTAAGTAGTTTACTCCTAAAAGATATTCAAGTAACTAGCACTCTAATTCATAAAAGGGCCATGAATTAATTACATGGAGTACATGTGTTTATAAAATTCACTTGTCTTTGGCTTTTCCACCAGTTTTCCATATTTAGTTAGATTCCTCTACACTAAGTGCCATGGCATATACCTTGAGACGTTCCTTAAATCTCTTACATACAACACCTTCCCTTACAATATACTCTAATGATATCCTATCCATATGTTGTACTCGATTCTCTTCATTCACTCGTATTCTATTTTGCATAGTCTTAGATCCATGGCTTTGTTATTCTCCCATGTCATAGGGTTTACTAGTTTTTACAACATTCTAATATGACTCACACTCTTAAGTTGTCTACAACTAAACATTAATGTCAACATATCGACCAACTTGGCATGGTTTTAAGCACAGTTACCAAATTCATCCAAACTGGAGGTTTAGGTCAATTTCGATTAGCAGAATTATTCACCTCAGTTACAATTTAGTGAAGTCAATGAGTTTTTGACCAAATTGAACCCGACTGACTTTGAATTTTATGGCTGAAATTCACCAAAAATGTATTTGTATTATTTAGATGACTACTCAAAAAAATTCCATGCTAGATTTTTTACACATTTTTTCCATATCATACCAATCCATATTTAAATTCAAATTCGAACTTATTAAATATGGTTTTAAGGGGCATGCTCCTACATTATTCTTCAAACAACTTAGCGATTTATTTTTCCTCGGTTAAGAGGTCATTTAATTCTCTTGCAATTTCTCCATTTTCCCTCTTGCTAGCCTTACAACCAGCATCCAATCACTTTGGACTCACAAGTTCTAAATTCTATCATCTACGAATAGTTTTATCCAATTATGAGGGCATACACTTCAGCCTCTCTAAAGCTTTCCCCATTCTTGTAGCAAAAAATACAATAACTTGACTAATCTTGATTGAAGATAGATCCCACCACCTAGCCTTTCCTAGGTTTCATTAGGTTGGCATTTGTCTCTAGTTATGCCACTAGGCCTGTGATTACAAAATATCCTTCTTTAGCAGTGGAGTGTACTAGAGGATTGTTAATTAACAATAAAATCAATGGCAAGTGTATTTTGTACCTTAAATAAAGATAATAGTCATTCCCATAGGCATGGAACACCAACTAGAACCCCCCTATCCATGCTCAAGCATTGAACAAATAATATGTCTGACAAAAGGTTTATGATTAAAATGGTTAGATGTAATGCTAAAATCCAAGAAGTTTCAATAGACTTTAAATTAACAGCAAAAACCAGAGATGTTTTTCTCTGGGAACACTTCTAACAAGATGACCTGAATCACAATTACATAAGCTCCTTGGAGCAAAGGATTTGCATTATTCTGAGTGGCATGTGTCAGAGTCAATGCTGCAATCAAACCATCTTTTCCATCTCCAAATCTGTATGCATCACTGCCAGAATCTCTTATAGATGGTTTTTTTTAGTCTTTTGGCAAGGTAGTCATAGGTTCTCTGTCAACAAAGACAAATCAACAAGTTTCTATGAATAATTGCGGAGGAATCAGTAATCCACTGATGATACTTTATGGTGAAAAAATGAACAATTGCTCAAAGGGTCCAAAATTAAGCAGCAATAGTAGATGAGATTCAAATAGTCCTCAAGGGAAATTCAATACATGAACAAACCTGGTATTTTGTATATATGTACTTGTAGCACAAAGAAAGAGGTGGGAGAGATGCTTACATGACCCCTGTCGCAATAGGAAATGATTTGTTCTTGTACTTAACGAAGAAACAATGTGATATCATAAAGTTCCATAATCATTTTGCTAAAACATCTAAAATACAAGACAAATCATTAGACCAAAACGGGCATATCCATTAAACAATTAAAAACATTAGGGATGCACCATGTTTAACTGATGAAAAACATAGGATATATCCTCCATTAAAATGGAAGATCTAGAGATTTGATAAGCTGATTCTTCATGTTTCTTATCATATACAGATTGTTCTTGATCATATATATGAGAACCCAAGAATCCATCCAGTTGTCTGTTAAAAAATTGGGATCATAGTAAAACGTGATCCAAGAGTAGTACCTGGATAGTGGAGTCATCATAGCAAGTTGAAGAGTGTTGCTGCAAGCAGGAAAAATAAATGAAGTATTAAAAAACAATTGATCTGAAATTGGAAGCTGTAATATATACAATGAAAGACATTTAGATGGACTCTTGTGGCATTAAAGTAATAAAACCCAAGACAAAATATTAAAAAGACCTTCTGAAGAATTATCTACTCTGCCTGGTATTTAAGATGTGCATCTCAAAACACTTGTACCCAGTCACAGCCCAAAACTACAATGAATTTCTCTCCACCTGTACATATTCTTGTACAGCCTTATTATCTAAAGTCAAACATAGCTCCTCTTCCAAGCCTACAATCAATCACGGAATTAATTTCACTTGCCATGATACCAACGACAAAGAATATACAGGAGTGGCCTATAAGCTTCATTTCATTTTCTCATTCTATTCTAGGAAGACCTTTTCAGTTTGTTAAAGCATACCATCTTCTTTGCATGGGCAGAAGATGCAACCTTGTTAAGTAATTGGCAAATTGCCTCCTGAAACCAGCCATTCCACACCCATTACATTTCAGAAAGGGCCTGGAATTGGAAGAAACACCCTGCTTTGTCAAGAAACCTGAAAGGGCCTGCTGGAAAAAACACCCTGCTTTGTCAAGAAACCTAAAAAACAAGAGTGAGGACATTCACACCTAATCTCTCAGTCATCTAAAACTGACCATAACAGGGTACACCCAACTAGAAGCAACATTGAAAAGACTGAAATTTAACAGAAAAAGGACTTACTGACTCATTACACCGTATCCATGTTCAGCAGGTAGCAGTATCTTCTCCTATATTCCTAAAGCATAAATTTTCAGTCTGTCCTTCCTACAAAAATATTGTTTCAACTACCAAGAGCTTCAGCATTTCTCTTGTCACATGGAAAATTCACTGACTTCATTAAATTCAATTTGCATCATTAGGCAACTTTAGAAAGGTCTAGTAATTTTAGTGGCAACTATTTCCTATACTTTTGTACTAATAAATGTAAAATAACTAATTGTGAACTAGTAAGGACAAGAGAGCGTTTACCTAAACTTATCAATAGACAAATATTGTCTACTTGATCCAGACTTCAAAACTAAAAGAAAAAAGCGTGTACCGTTTGGTCTTCATAAGTTGACATCATTAAGTTATTTAGACATTACCTGTTGTAAAGATCTGCAATATTTACCCACCAGCATCTCCCGCCTCACCTCTTTGCAGTATTTGTTGATGTTGGGATGCACCGCTCTATGGAGAAGAGGCAGCGCAGGCGAGCACAAGAGATACAAAAGAGTGGCATCCATTAACGATTTGGCCACTCTGCATCAACTCAAAATGGTATCACTCACAAACAATGGAGATATTATCAAAGAGGGCACATTAAAGAGCATGATTCTAATGGACACTATGCAGATAGCACTCACAAACATGGAAAGTCTACCTCTTGACATAAGTAACATGTTAAAATTGAGAAGGATAGTACTAGAATGTCCTCATTTGGTCAGATTGGAGAGTAATTTTTGTAATTTTCACAATATGAGCAACCTTGAATTAACTGATTGTAGTATGTTGGAAGAACTTCCACATTTACACAAGCTGGAAAGTCTAAAACAATTAAGGATAATAAGATGTACTCACTTAAAGAAATTTCCTGAAGAATTTGGAGAAATAGGGGCATTTTCTTTGTTGGAAATATTTTCCATTGTTGGGTTAGATAACTTAGTGGAATTACCAAAGGTAGAGGAAGGAGCTATGGTTTCACTTCAAATGTTTATTGTGATGGAATGCGGAGCATTGAGGACATTACCATCTAGTTATTTGCATTTGAAAACACTTCAGAAATTAAGAATTTATGGCTGTCCAATGGCAGCAGAAAGTTTAAAAAGAATTTTAAAAGGAGTTGAACTAGCAAACAAAACAGTAGATGTGATGATAATGTCTGTAGAAGATAGCGAAGAAGTTAAAAGGAGGTACTTTCAAGTGAAAGGACAAATGACAGGCTGGTTATATGGAGAATTTTGGTGTAATGAGCTTTTTCTTTTTCTAAAAAGCCTTGAGGCATTTTAATACAAAATACATTATGATTTTATATCGATAATTGAGCACAGTTTATCACATGTCTATTGAAAGT
The DNA here is from genome assembly GCA_001517045.1 of Pseudotsuga menziesii. Classification (NCBI taxonomy): domain Eukaryota; kingdom Viridiplantae; phylum Streptophyta; class Pinopsida; order Pinales; family Pinaceae; genus Pseudotsuga; species Pseudotsuga menziesii. Next base: position 282,114 of record LPNX010952292.1, read on the forward strand.
TTATATAACAAGCTACATACAGGTCACAAATTAAATAGTTATACGAATAAACATTCATATAAAACAAAAATATTTATGATTGTTTTAATTGCCCTCTTAGTTTAAGATTGATACTTTTATTAGTTGTAATAGTTCATATGGCAAAAGCAGCAACATTAAATACTGAATTATGAAGAATTTTTTAAATATCATTCAGTTTACAACATAGATTGTATAAACCTTGTACAAAATTACAGCATAGATTGTCTAAACCTTGTACAAAAAAATTTAAAAACACTGGCAAACCTGGTAGAAGCAACTGTCATATCAGGTCAGCCTTATACTGTTACGGAGAGAAATTCCTATGGCTTGGGGTACCACAACAGACAGCTAGACTCCAGAAATCAATCTTTCCCAATATGCAATAGAAATAAAAACATC
>LPNX010952292.1:283767-317177 GCA_001517045.1 Pseudotsuga menziesii
GAGGAGGCATCAATAGAGGCTCCATAAGGATTGGAAGCTTAACCAGTTGGTGGAGATAAAACTCAGATAACGAGTACAACTCCTAAAGTCAAACTATAACCCAACCAATGGATGTGATATACAGTGCTCTGTTCGAAGGCGACAGGACTCGACAGCTGCCAAATATAATATCTTTTCTTGTCCGGCTTTTTGGTTTTTTTATTTTTTTGGTCTTTTTCAGTTATTTGAAAAGCTTGAAAAAAGAATAAACTAGCTTTATAGTTACAAACTAGGAGGAGACGAGTGTCATAAAGGCAAACAAACTAGTTCCAAGCAGTGGAACATACCTATGCTCAATGCAAGGATACATGTGTAGGATATCGACACTCGGGGGAAAATCGCCTCCCGGTAAAAAAGGGAATCAAGCTGCAGAGGATATAAATAAAGGCTCTGCATGGCTAGACATGAGACAAGCTCGGGCTATATGGCTGAAACGCAATGTCAGGGGAGCCGGCATAAAGCTCAATAAGACAGGCAAAGCTCATGATAATGCATCCACAACTTGATACAAGGGGAGTCCGGGGGAAAACAGGCCAGCATAAGATCAAGAGGAGTATGAGGCTCTTGCTAAATGTCATGGCAATACTATACAACGGACTCCCACACCCTAAAGGGGGAAACATCGACATGGGCACCAAATGCAAATAAGGCGCTAACTAGGGTACCCATGTAAGGTGAGTCTCTACCACTCATATCATGCCACTTCTATAGCAACAAGAAGGTTCCGTGACATGATAGAGTGGGTTCGTACCTAAGGATATAGTGACATGGTCATAAGGTCATGAAAAATGCAAACGGTGGTGAACCTAACCTATGTGCCAGTATAGACGTAATACCTGTGATAAGCATGAACGGTCTCTGGTCACAAAAGAAGCATCCAAAAGACCACTTCAGACCCAAGGAAGACCCAACCACACTCACAACCCACCCAACAACTTCCCACAACATCAGACTCACCAAAAGGGAGGATGTACGCAACTATATAAAGAACAACTGCGTATGTACGCGACTTTTGGCCAAAAATCCGCGTATGTACGCGACTTTTGTCCAAAAACCCGCGTATACAGAGAAGGCAGTGGTAAAAAGCAGGTCAAGGCCAAACCAATAAAGGGGAGTGTCAATGGACAAACATACTATAACATGCGGCACATAAACAGAGAGAAACAGAGAGCAAATCAATAATATCAAGCCCATTGTGCCCCCTACCCCAAATAAAAACAAGGGACATCCCCAGTGGAGTCGCCATTTCTGTCATAAGGTCAAGAGGAGTATGAGTCAGATCCAAGTCAAGGAACGCTCCAAAGGATTTTGTATTATGCACACATCCCGATGTACGCGACTATAGAGGGAATATCCGCGTATGTACGTGGTTATCGGGGAAAAGGCCGCGTATATCATTTTTCTAATGTTTTTAGGGATGGTCAATGATACATCAAAAGACAAAAAATGGTCCATAGGGGCTAATGAGTCTGCAGCGGGACAGGGGAAGGCCATACAATGTGTGATTCACCTAGTGTGGTGAAATCCGCTATAACATATACAGTCCTAGCAAATCTCTTGGTACTCGAGAAAGGTGGCCAAGAACAGGCAGTGAATCTCTAGTTCGACCCTATTTTTCACAAATATGCATATGCATGTGTGTAGATCAGCGATTGAAAAGCAGCGTAAGGATTATGTATTTTCCTAGAAGAAATCTTCTGCCCACATTGACCTTTGACCCTTAACCAGATTTTCTAGCAGATCTCCAGCTTGGCAGCCAATGCCTAACAATATTTCAAAAAAGGACTGCAAAATATCACATACAAATGCTAAGGGCTTTGTAATCCAGGGTGTGAATATTCCTACTAACTTTAGTTTGTAAGAATCTTTGATTTTCAAGCCTGATTTCGTAAACATCATGGAACTGACAACTAAAACCATTTACCAAAAAACTGCAGGGCATGCTAAAGCAGTTGACACCAAAAACTACAAAATATTGAACAATAAAAACACCCTAGGGCATTATTTTTCAAACTGCTAATATGACTACTTTTATAAATAGACTGTGGTCTCTTTCACAACAGTAAAGGAAGAGCATTAATTTTGTCTGGATTATTAGGAAATGCAACAATAAGAGAATGAAAGCATGTCATCTAGATATGATATAGATCTCTGAAGTACTAGTATGCAGCTACAAATACAAGTATGGCTATACCAGATAAAAGAAGTGAAGTATATGTTGATCTAATTTAACATTGCAAATTCATCCAAGAAACCTCAAGGTTGTGGTGGAATTTCTAAATTTGCAGGGAGGCCGTACAGACCGTACTTACCAGGTTTTTCCATTTGAATGCACTGTTTAGCCCTAGTTTGAATATTAAAGGAAAATTTACAGATGCTAGAGGGTTCTCCAAGAAAGAGGGAGTTGATTTTGACAAGATGTGAGTTTCCAGGTTTACCACTATCAAAACCATTATGTCCTGCCTTTTTGTTTTGATTGATCCTTATATCAGATGTATGGAAAAAACATTTTTTAATTTAAATTGTGTTATTGAGGAAGAGGTGTACTTAAATCAACCAAAAGGGCTTTGTGATACATGGCTGAGACACCCATGTTTGCATTTCGAAGAATTCCCATTATACAGAGTCATAATTTTAAATAATGAATGATAAATAATTTGCTCTTCCCTCCTCTTTTGGAAGCTTAGGGTTTTTTTGGGTTCTTTTTTCAGGTTATTTGTGGGGATGTCACCCCCTTTCCCCTATTTAAGTTTTATGATGGGGACAGTGGCTGCAGTCCCCAACAGATTTCGGCTGCTGGGGATGTCCCATGATGCATGCCTTGGGGTGTGCTCCTAGAAAAGATTGGGTGAACATCCCACACTGGTGTTGAACCTGCACTGCGTATGGAAATTGCATACTGCACCAGAGAACTGTACCTTAAGAATGGGTGCATACACCTTAGCAACATAGGATATAACAAAAAATAAACCATAGACAAGCCTTGGCATAACCAATACATTCATAGTGGGAGACAAACCACAAACTGAAAATAACTGGTTCATCCCAATTTCATACCAAGTACCCATGTAACTAGCATGGACCTCACTGTGTTCAATCCCTGTCCATGGTGGATTTCAAATTCAAAGCACACTTGGTTTTTGGTACTAGACAAGTAATGATAAAATATGCATGCTATTATCATAACTAAATGAATAAATATGGTGCCAAAAATAAATGCCCTATGAACCATTACCATATTAATAGCCATAAACAAGCAGCTGCTCAACAGATGAAAATCATTTGGGCTTAACTTTATGAGCAGTTTGCGGAGTATCATTTGCTATTGCATTTTAAATGTAATCATGTCCCTTGCTATATCATTAGCCTATCACTTAAATGTGGACACATTCATAATGGTTTTACACAAATCAGAAACAGAGAAAAATGCAAGGATATTGAAAGTATGTGTTTCATATGTAATGGAATTGGGGGCAGGTGACAAAAGGTAAACACTAGAGTAGGAAATAAGAAAGGATACTGGGAAATCTAGGGGAAAGTAGAGAGGATGAACTTAAAGAGTCTCTCCATTCATTTCATTCTTCCCGGCTAGGTTTGAAAGTCTTAAGTTAATACTTGATTGTATGGTGTATTCTTCGTTTTTATTGTTTTGTTAACATGCAATTGTAGTGGTACTGAAGCAGTGTATTTGGCTAAAAAAATCAAAAGATTGGCATGGAAAGGGAGATAAATGTTAAGTTTCCACTCTGGAGACACTTCACTTGAATTGCTATTGTGGGTGGACTTTACAGAATGGGTATATGACATATCGGATGGAAAATTTATCTGATGTTACATTTCAAATCTGGCTGATTTCATTTGCAAAGGACATTACAATTGTTGGAAGAAACTTATTTTCTGAAAAACTACAAATGAATTGCATGGGTTATAATAGCTTTTTGGGCTCAACTCGTTAAGAAGTTTGAAGCACAAAATAGGCTGCTTTGTGGCCTCGAATGTGTGTACAAGGATCACAGACTATTATCATTCTAAGGTTACCAGAATCAGTTACCAGGGTGTGAATATTCCTACTAACTTTAGTTTGTAAGAATATTTGATTTTCAAGCCTGATTTCGTAAACATCATGGAATTGACAACTAAAACCATTTACCAAAAAACTGCATGGCATGCTAAAGTAGTTGACACCAAAAACTACAAAATATTGAACAATAAAAACACCCTAGGGCATTATTTTTCAAACTGCTCATATGACTACTTTTATAAATAGACTGTGGTCTCTTTCACAACAGTAAAGGAAGAGCATTAATTTTGTCTGGATTATTAGGAAATGCAACAATAAGAGAATGAAAGCATGTCATCTAGATATGATAGAGATCTCTGAAGTACTAGTATGCAGCTACAAATACAAGTATGGCTATAGCAGATAAAAGAAGTGAAGTATATGCTGATGTAATTTAACATTGCAAATTCATCCAAGAAACCTCAAGGTTGAGGTGGAATTTCTAAATTTGCATTAAAGGTTGAGGCCTTCCTACGTTCTCACCCAGCATCAGGAAAATCTATGTACATTGCTCTTCACACTTGTCAATGGTAGCTACTGAAAATCGACAGAATCATTGACGACAAGGGAAAAATTATAGTGGTGAATTGGATGAGACCGCAAACTTGGGAGTGACCAGATCAGCGATTGAAAAGCAGCATAAGGATTATGTATTTTCATAGAAGAAATATTATTCCCACATTGACCTTTGACCCTTAACCAGATTTTCTAGCAGATCTCCAGCCTGGCAGCCAATGCCTAACAATATTTCAAAAAAGCACTGCAAAATATCACATACAAATGCTAAGGGCTTTGTAATCCAGGGTGTGAATATTCCTACTAACTTTAGTTTGTAAGAATCTTTTATTTTCAAGCCTGATTTTGTAAACATCATGGAACTGACAACTAAAACCATTTACCAAAAAACTTAAATGCTCTTTCCTCATGCTCAGGGATTATCATGAGTTCCAAAGGAGACACAGTTATTTTGAACTGGCTCGGGACAATAGTAGCCATCAATTGGGTTTATACTTTGGAAAAGGCGTATCCACTCCACGGGCAGCCTAGAAAACAACCAACGGCAATGCTAGCTGCATCTGAGTTAGTTCAAGCAGATTAAGTGGGAAAACCCGTGTGACAACTAAAACCATTTACCAAAAACCTGCAGGGCATGCTAAAGCAGTTGACACCAAAAACTACAAAATATTGAACAATAAAAACACCCACTAAACGGCCCTTGACTATCTTTATGGATACAATCCTCTATAGGAGAATGCTTATCTTTCTCTTTCAATAAGGTATCGAATGTTCCAGGGGAGGGACTACCCTGTATTAAACATATGCTACTGGCACTGGGTCTAAATAGAATGAATCTGGAACAGAGTGAAGGTAAGATGGTCCTGCAACGGAATATGGGTCAATGCTGGAGTAAACTTGGTCAATTGGATCTGTTCCCAGACCACTGACATTTCTTCCAATTCGAAAGCCATACATAACCCATTGATTCATCATACGTAGGGGTATAGGCCACATAAAGAGAGCAACATCAGCAGTGGAAAAGGTAGCAATAGTTAGAGATGCGGATCTCATTGTAGTTGACCTATAAACAGGAGTTTATTCATCAGTGGAAAAAGCATAGGTATAAGATCTAGTTCGTGATTCTAGGAATTACTATTTTGACCATGCTATTGATTCTGGAACTACTGATGGGTAAGCAACTGTCTCTGCTATCTCACAAAAAGAAGTACAGGCATTTTTCATCAAAGATTAAACACACTACAACGTACCTCCAAGAATGATATGCAATGGCTCTCCAATGTGCCTCCTCCAGCACCAGAGAAACCCACCACAAACCCACGACCACAAAATGGTGAATAAACGCCCTCATTTTCCAAAAAACACTGCTACCACTGCAATGCTGCTGGAAAAAACGCCCTGTTATCCAGCAAACACAATGGAGAAAACGTGGAGAAAACTCACAGAAAACCAAAGGAGTAAAACGCCCTTGTTTTCCAGAAAAAACTGTGGGGATTTGAAAAAACGCCCTGTTATCTAGCCACACGATGGAAAAAACTCCCTAAACCCAGCTCGCAAGCACCTCGGCTTGGTGCAGGTGCACTCAGACCACAAGCAAAGGAGATCCTAGGCACCTAGCAGGCAAGGCTTGGAGGACTGGTGAACAGCTCAGGCAAAAATGTTGAATAAAACATACCCCAACATATTGGATATTTAAATAGTAAAAAAAACCCTAGTTACCCCTAATATACCCCCAATATATTGATTTTTAATTTTTTAATTTTAACCCCCCCAATATGAACGGACGTGATATCATATTGGTCCCTTGGTGACGCCCCGTGCTCCCGATAGGCCTTCAGAGTCAAGTACACAAAACTCCCACCATTGCAGGATTTTGTAAAAGGCCAGGAGGGATTGATAGACACCACACATTGTCTCTTGTAAAATAATCATGTCAGGAGATAAAGTAGAGAAGAGTGCTTGGAGAGTTTTTTGTTTGGTAACCCCCCCGAAACCACGCACATTCAGGGAGAGAATCCTCATAAGGGACCAAGGCTAGAGGGTGATGTTGCTCTAAGCACCTAAGAAGAGGAAGTAGACTGTGATAGCGAGGAGGAGGCCCTGGCCATAGTTTTGCTCCTAACAGAGAGAGGTGTAAAGGGAGTGGAGTCAGTAACCCCCTGGATCAGAAGCATAATTCTTCTTAGCTTTCTTGATAGTGAGATTTTCAAATCTTATAGAGTCTAAAGGAAGGGCCGAAGGTGAAAGAGGATACTTGGCAGTAAAAATAGAAAGCAATTTCATTAAAGTAGCATCGGTAAAAGATGGAGAATTACAGGGACTATATGGGTGAAGCTCAATAGTGATAGGTGCCTCTATGGGGGAAAGTGGAGGAAACTCTTCAGAGTTGTAAAGAAAGGAATTATTTCCTGAATCCCCAAGAGGAGAGGCAAATATGACCAGTACCTTTGGTGAAACAACAGGGCTACCCAAAGGTAAGGAGGCCGAGATAGTAGGACGTGGTAGACACACAGGGTCATAACAGGCCGAATTCATGACAAAAGGAGTGACACTACTTGGGGCCAAGGAGCAATAGTTTTCAACATCTTGAATAAAGAGAAGTTCTCCTTTTGTAATATATTCATAATGTTTCTCCAACGGTTGTTACTGAGAGAAATTCCTATGGCTTGGGGTACCACAACAGACATCTTGACTCCAAAAATCAATCCTTTCCAATATGCAAGAGAAATCAAATATCTAACACTAAAGGATTAACACTCGTACCTTATTCCGGACGGTTGAAGTAGATCCCCTTTGAGCTTTCCAACTCTAGCTTGAATTGATAAATTACTTCCTCAACAATTAGTAAACAAGACAAGCATGCTATATATATTGGTGTTAGATCTACTCTAGCATATATAATCAACAACGTATAAGCATTTGAAATCATCCATGGATAAAATATTCATTCAAACATACATTATTGGACAAGAAAAGATATTTCTATTAATATAAAATCAGAGATTACAATGAATACAACCTATGTCGGCACGTCTGCGAATCGGAGAAACTGAATCTCTCACTTGGGCCTCCACCACCTCAATCCTCCATCTCTCGATAGAAAGCTCACAAGAAAAATGAAAGCTTGGGAAGAACACCAAAGAGCTCCAAGGGACAAAGGGATGCAAACTCAAGCATAAGTTCCGGCAACAATGGACTATAGTTTCTTTGCTCTCAATTCTCACATTTTCTTCAATGTATCCAAAGGGTTCCTTATATAGCTCTTCAATGGGGCAATGAAGGGTTGAATCCGAGCGATCTCAAGGCATATGGAAGGCTAAGAGACAAGTGAGTCAGATCCATGTCAAGGAAAACTCCAAAAGAATTTGGCCTTTTGCACACATCCCGATGTACGCGGTTTTAGGGGTCAAACCCACATATATATGCGATAAAGGGTTTAAAAGTCGTGTATAGCAATTTAAGCATGTTTTTAGGGATGATCTTGGAAACATCAAAGGTATAAAAAAGGTTCATGGGGTCCAAAGAGTCTGCAGAGGGACAGGGGAAGGCCATACAAGTGTGATTCACCAGGTGTGGTAAAATCAGCTATAACAGATGCCCCCTATTGTGTGAGGTTAGAGGGGTCATACGATGGCCGAAATACATTATAAGTCCATCCCAGAAGTGGAGTGATGAAGAGCCCAGTGGAAGACTAGCCACCCAATCAGTGTAGTACAATGATACAACTCTGCATATAACTGCAAATACATATAGCAGTCCCAGATACATAAGAGTACAATGGCCATGAATAGGTATGATACAAAATATGACATAAGTGGTCATCACCACGTACAATATACATAGATCAGAATCTCCATGATGAAGATATACAAATGATCAAGATCTCCATAATGGCTGAAGATATACAATGGATCAAGATCTCCATAATGGCTGGAAATTTCTGACATATACTGGAATCAAGTCATGAGAGCTGAAATCTCATGAACACTGGCACGATCAAGGAGGTAGCATATAAGAGATGCCACCAATCTGGAAGGTATTCTACACAAACCGCTACGAGTACAAGTCCTACTATGTGAATAGAGGTGTCAAGGTCGAACATAGTAGTCCATCGTTTGATTACCGGTCATTGATGTATACCGTTAATAGACGCGAGATCACCCACCGATAATGATAATGGGAATCAAGGTACTGGAGTGCAAACTAACAAGTGTGAATAAATGTGTTGAGGTCGAACACTTGAGAGAATCCATCGATCAGGGGACATTGATGTATTCCCAAAGAACTGTCGATGACGAGAGAACCTGCCACTGATGACTGCAAGTCTCAAGGCACTAAAAAATGACTCTAGATTCCAATCCCAGAATAAATGATCTGAAGTCAATGGGATGAAATCTGCTGGAAGGAGAGCATTAAGGCATCCCCCATCATCGAACACGAGGTACTCATCAAAGCTGTATAATGTGGAAGGATTCGATCATAAGGTGCACGAACTAGTAACTACACCTGGAATGGATGACATGCAAAGTCAAGATAATTGAGGAATGGTCGACTCAGGTTTCAACTTCCTTCGAACAAGAGCATAACGACGAATGGTGACTGAATGTAGGAAGCATAGACTCGATATATAAAATAGGGACATATCTGCGACACAGGAGGCATCGACAGAGGCTCCATAGGGACTGGAAGCTTAACCAGTCGGTGGAGATAAACTCAAATAAATGAGTATAGCTCCTAAATTCAAGCTATAAACCCAACCAACGGATGTGATATACAGTGCTCTATTCGAAGGCGACACGACTCGACAGTTGCCAAAGATAACATCTTTCCTTGTCCGGATTTTTAGTTTTTTAAATTTTTTTTGGACTTTTTCAAATATTTAAAAAGCTTGAAAAAGAATAAAACTGTTTTATAGTTACAAACTAGGAGGAGACGAGTGTCATATGGGAAAACAAACTAGTTCCAAGCAGTGGAACACACCTATGCTCAATGCAAGGATACATGTGTAGGATAGCGACACTCGGGGGAAAGTCCCCTCCCGGTAAAATAGGGAATCAAGATACAAAGGATATAAAAGATGGATATGCATGGCTAAACATGAGACAAGCTCGGGCTATATGGTTGAAACTCAAAGTCAGGGAAGTCGGCGTAAGGCTCAAGAAGGCAGGCAAAGCTCATGATAATGCAATTACAACTTGACATAAGGGAGTCCTTAGGGAAATAGGCCAGCAAAAGATCAAGAGGAGTATGAGGCTCTTGTGAAATGTCATGGAAATACTATACAATGGACTCCCACACCCTAAGGGACAAAATGTCAACATGGGCGCCAAATTCAAATAAGGCGCTAACTAGGGTACCCATGTAAGGTCAAGCTCTACCATTCACATCATGCCACTTCTAAAATAGCGAGAAGGTTCCGTGACATAATAGAATGGGTTCGTACCTAAGGCTATAATGAAACGGTCATAAGGTCGTGCAAAATGCAAAAGGGAGTAAAACCTAACCTATATGCCAGTTTAAACATCATACCTGTAATGGGCATGAACGGGTCAAAGTAACGATCGAAACGACGCTCAAAATGGTCTCCTACATCATAAATTAGTCCAAAAATGGTCCAAAAGGATTAGAAACGATCCAAACTATAGAAAAGGGGGTAAAAATTTTAAAAAATTTGAAAAATTTCTATAAATAGTAAAAAATTCAAAACATTATATAACATTTGAAATTTTTTCCGAATTGAGCTCAGAACTTCAATAGTGAATTCCAAGAGATCCAGCCGGCGGAATCCACTACCGTTTTTTCCAGGTACTTACCCATGCCCTGCACTTTCATTTTCATGCAAATTTTATCTTTTTCCATGGTTCATTTGGGATTCTAGGCCAATATAAGATGCGCGCCTCGGCCCACATGGAAATCGAGGATTTTTCAGCATATAGGGATGGATATACACTGAAAAAGACCTCAAAGTCGCGTACATACGTGGCTGTTTAGCAAATAGTCGTGTATGCGGCCACATTCAATGTTTTTTAAGTGTTCTAATGGATCAAGCTTAAATTTTATGTGCAAAATGGTCCTAGAATGGAGAGAACGTGAGCACGGTGATGTAGAAGGGGCAGTAAGGGTAGATCTAATGGCTCAACAAGCTTTGCGGTCATGCGGGCTCTACAAGTTTTGGTGTCTTGGTGGCTTAAGGGCCAAACCAAGACTGATGCAGATGCTCGTAGACTACTGGGATCCAGACTTAGAGTCGTTCCAGATAGACGGGATGTCCCTCACCATAGAATGGAGGACATATACTTTATTACTGGACTTTTCGGCGGGGGGAAGTGGTGAACCTACGCTCTCACGGGCCCGGAGGTGGCATGACTATAGATGAGTACATAGCAGTGTACTGTTATCCAAACACGGAGAAGGTGGGGAGTCAGATCCCAACTAAATCCATACAGGTGCTAGGCCTAAATGCCATTCTACTGACACTGGGCAGGATAGCGGGGCTAGCCTCACTCCACCAGGTCTCGCGGCCATTGATGTTCTATGTCGTGGTGTGCATGAGGCCCACAGTTTATGAATGGAGTATGACATTGTTAAGCAACATGAAACAACAGCTCAATGACTGCAAGATGGGCAGGGTGCGAAACTTTGGTTTCAGTAGCATATTGAGCACGTTCTTATTGAGCGTGTTCCGGGATTGGGCCCTAGAGTTGACGTTCCTCTACATGGGTTTCGAGATCCATCCCAACGGTGTTAGGCAGATGCGATGTGCAGACTGGGTGGAGGTAGGGTGTCCAACCCCTATCCAGCTAATTTCTTTCCATGGTGGCGATGACAGATAGTTGCCATCGATGATTACTCCTATGCGGGGATAGATTTTCGGGGAGACCTCGACATGACGCTACCTCCAGGATCGACATACGGTGACATTGGTAACGAACCTCAACCCTCTTTTAAAATTTTTGAGTTATTTAATTTTTTGTTTTTGTTTTCTGATTATGTGGAATCAAAAGACATGTTTTTGGGTGACAATACATAGTGACATCCTATCATATGCATGCAGATGTAGGGCCATGGCAGCCTGAAGGCTTCCCTCGTCATAGACGGAGGGGAAGAGGGGATGGAATTACGGGTGTGGATGTGGAGTGAACGCTCCAAAGCATTCATACCAACTTCGTGAGGCTGACACACAGAGTACCCATGGCGCAAGTCGAGGACTTGCCTGAGGCCATGCAGCGCCAGGTGGTGGGTGTACCACGAGCATGGGTGTGGCTATTTCGACAGCTAGCTAGAGCCGTGGTGACATTCCACGATCACAACCCCCCTCCTCCTCCATAGGCTTAGATACCTGGGAGTGATACATTTTGTACTACCGTGTATTTATATTTTGGTGGCTCGAGAGCCCCATTTTTGTATTATGACACTATGTATTACCACATTTTGGATGTTTATAATTTTTTTCTATGATGATCGATTTACATGTGTAAAAATTTATGTTTGTGATGAGATTATTGTGTATGAAACAAATGCCAATCTAACACATAGTTAGCATATGAGTCAGCAACTTGATTATTAATTCTTGGAACATGTATGTATGTTATATTGTCAAATTGTCATTCTAACAATCTCACACGTAAGAATCTTCTTAATAATGTCGGATCCCTTACATGGTACAAACCATTAAGCTATGACACTACTAACTCCGAATCAAGACGTACCTCAAGAGAGAGAACACCATGTGAAATGGCATCCCGTAGAAGCTTGATAATGACACTATACTTAGCAACATTGTTCGAAGAGGGTCGTAAACATATGCCTCCTGAAGACAATACCTGAACCGTAGGAGTATAAATCATCCAAGCAGCAGAGGCTGAGTGTTGAGTGTGATGGCTCGCACCATCTGTGAACCCTATGAAGGTGGAAGATTCCATTGACATCTACCCAAAAGAAATGAAAACTAATCACAAACCCGATCACCATAATAAAACACCTACCTATGCAAAACTGTACAATAATATACAATAGTCAACCTTGGCTGAAAATCATGCATAGTAATTTTTAAGGTAGAGCCCATTTCTAGGCTCTGTCAAGGCTGTTCCCTCATAATCCACTAACTCATAAGCGCCCTTCTCTAATACACATTTAACGACGTAAGGACCACACCACGTAGTAGAATTTCCTGCCCCCAAGTGTTCTTTCGATTGATCCCACAAAAGGACCAAATATCCCTCACTAAACCTCCTTGGACGGACAAACTTATCATACTGGACCTTAACGCGACGCTTATTCACTTCTAGAACCACCAAGGCATCTCGGCGCTGCTCATCAAGCTGCACTAAGTGGACAAAATGCTCCTCCAATGGGGAAGTGTCTGGTAAGAGCTCTATGGATAGCTTCAAAGAAGGAATCTCACACTCAACTGGCAATACCGACTCCACTCCATGTACAAGCCGATATGGAGAAAAACCTGTGGCAGTCTTAACAGCGGTTCATCTTGCTTTGTGCGATGGTTCTTTGGAGAATGGATTTGAGTGATTTGTTCACTGTTCATTTGCCTGAGGGTAGTAAGAGGAGGAATGCTCTTGCTTGTACCCTAACTTTGAGGCCAACTCTTCCATCATACGATTTTGAAAGTGCTTGCCATGGTCAGTGACAAGCTCCTTCGGGATACCGAACCGAGTAATAATCTGGTTAAATACGAATTGTGCAGCTGTCTCAATGTCGGATTTAACTGTAGTCATAGCCTCAACTCATTTCATGAAGTAGTCAATAGCCACTATGATATGATGATGCCCCCCAGCTGAAGCTGGGTTGCAATTCATGAAATCAATCCCCCACTTAGTGAAGGGACCGATGATGATGATGGGATGTAACGGGGCAGGTCGTGAGCACATATTCCATGCAAACACTTGGAAAGGGTGGCACTTCTTGACCACATCTACACAATCTTTAAAGATCGAGGGCCAGAAATAACCCGCTCTTAATATTTTTTGGGCTGTAGAAAGCCCAGATAAATGACCACCACACACCCCTCTATGGCAATCATTTGGCACAAGCTGAGCCTCCTCATGAGTTAAAAAATGATGTAAAATGGAATCTACCCCATGGCGGTACAAGGTGTTATCCACTATGATGTAATTCTTGGATATGTGATGTAATCATCGTCGTTCATCTCGTGAGAGGTGAGTAGGGACCTTCAATGTTTGTAAATATATGATAATGTCTCCATACCATGGATCTAAAGCTGAGATTAAGAAGATGTGCTCATCGACAAACGTATCTTCACAAACCATCTCCTCCTCCTGGCTTGGGAAATCTGATATAAGCTTTGCAAAAATTAACGATTTCTTTGATTTTTTCGAAACAAACTCGAGATCAAATTCTTGCAAGATGACAATCCATTTATTATACTTTCCCCCAATCATCCTTTGAGTGAGGACGAATTCAAACGGATTGACATGGGCTACAACCAAGGTTTGGCAAAGGGGAATATAATGCCTCAACCGTTGAACCGCATGTACAGTAGCTAAGGCAAGCTTCTCAACATGGGAATAATAGACCTCCGCGTCAATAAGGTTTCGGCTCAGGTAGTATATGGCATGCTCTTGGAGCTCCTCATCCTATTGAACCAAAACCATACCAATCGTCTCCATGGACTCGGCCACATAAAGTAGAAATTCATGGCTATAGTCGGGTGGACTAATCACCGGGGCCAATGCTAAGGCTCGTTTAAGCGCATCAAAGGACTCTTGGGCTCGCTCATCCCAACAAAAGGTGGTGTCCTTTTTCAAAAGACGCATAAATCCTCTAGTCAAATTGGCAAAGTTGACAACGAATCTCCTTAAGAAGTTTGCCATGCCTTGCAAACATTGAAGATGTCTAATGTTTTTTTGGGGAGACAACTGAAGTATTGCCTCTACCTTCAAAGGGTCGACTCTTATACCCTCCTTGGAGACAATGAACCCTAATAAGTGACCCGACTTCATGCAAAAGATGCACTTGTGAGGATTTAACCTGACCAAATAATGGCGACACCTTTCGAACACTAATCTCGAATGATAGGAATGACGCAATCTCATATGAGAATGAGCAGAAAGGTCATCCAAGAATACCTCAATAATTGATTTGAGACCATGGAATATCAAGGTCATAGCCTGCTGAAAAGTAGCTCCGGCGTTCTTAAGGCTAAAAGGCATCTTTCGATATGCAAAGGTTCCCCAAGGACAAATAAAGGCAGTCTTATGTTGGTCCTCAGGTTTAATTTGTATCTGATTGTATCTGGAAAAGCCATCCATAAAGGAAAAAACCTCGCTACCCACACACTCATCCAAAATTTGATCAATAAATGGTGTGGGGAAATTGTCTTTAGGACAGGCACGATTCAAGTCATGGAAATTAGTGCATATATGGATTTCTCCCTGCTTATTATCCATCGGAACAGGATTGGAAACCCACTTCGTCAAGGGAACGAGATAGATAAAATCAGCTTTCAACAGTTTTTCTATCTCTGCCTTAATCGTGGGTGCTTTCCTAGGATTCACTGCATGCAAGCGTTGTCAAACAGGCTTAGCATTGGGATAAGTTTTAATCTCATGTTCAACAATGCGAGGGTCGATACCTGGCATTTCATCGTAAGACCAAGCAAAGATATCACAAAATTATTTAAACAGCTCGGTGTACTCTTGAATCTCAGCATGGGAACATTCTTCCCCAATATAGACATTCTCAATCTTTCCAAGATCGTGAGAGATATTGATAGGAATGGTAGGAGATATATTTTCCATGTTCCCATCAGCCATCAGACCAAGAGAGCTTAATGGAACCATGGGACTACCAATTCTCTCACTAAGAACCTCCCTAAAGTCCTCATGCTCCAAGTGGTCAAGCTCGGGAAGAAAATAAAATCTATGATGCAATTCTTCCCAAGGTGGCTCAACCCCTGACATGGCCTCAATAATCGCTTCGTCTGAAGGAAAAACACTATCAAGGAAATCATGTGCGTGAGAATATTGAGCTGCCCATGTAGGCAGCATATACAGGTCTTCCTCCTTCGTTTGCGAAGAGGAAGGACTAGGCTCTACAACACACCCAATATTAGCTTAATAAGCTACCATAGTTGCAGGAAACGGCACGTCCGTCACGATGGGCTCACTCAAAGTATTCGGTGTAGGAAGAATCCAAGGATCTTCCATATGGTTCGTGCGAAAAGACACCGATCTCACAGATGTCAAAGCCTCACCGGAACTAGACCCTATCATAAGGATAGGTGCAGGACAACTAAAGCTTCCCATAAGGGATGGATACATGCCCACACCCACACTCCCAGTTGCCGGCTGAAAGTGCTCTACAATCGGGATCGAAGCTCCCAAAGATGTAGTAACCGACGGATTCTAGAATGACATTTGATCAATCGTAACTATCTTCCCATTAAATGGAAAGCATACAATGCGAAATAGAGAAGAAGCTACGGCTTGCAGACTGTACATCAAATTCCTACCCAGCAAGATATTATAGTCAAGGGGTGCATCAACCACCTCGACCTCTATCGCAATGGTCTTCCCTCCCAAATGGACCTTAAGGGGAGGAAGGATCCTATGCGGCCTAAATGATCTCCCATCAAAAGCAGTCAACATGGTAAAGAATTTGACAACTCAGGGGAATCTAAACCCTTCCAACATGATAAAGACATCACAAAAGCAGCAACGCCTTTGTCAATCACAGTGCGCTTGATGGTCATGTTAAGACATTGTACATGAATCAAAAGAGACACATAATAAGGCAAGCGAGGCTGCAGTCCCACGATTTCAAATTTAATCACGGAGGAAGAATTATCATCATTCACACCAAGGGTAGAAAGCAAAGCCTTCCTTTCCAAAGGACAACTCTGAAGTACTTCCAGTGCATACATCGCACAAGGAGGGTGGCCCAAATCCTCGACAACAGAATAGTTCTGGGTGGCTCGGGCATTAGGATTGTGCCCTGAATGCTTAAGGAATCCCTTAGGAATGCGAGGTGCAGCTTCAGGTTTATCCACAGGTTTTTCAATATGCAAAGGAGTCCCTGGTGGATCAGGTTCCTTTCCTGGGTCGGGTTGTGATGAATCATAGTCCTTCGTATGGGTCACAACCTTCGTAGCACGCACCATGTTGATGCAACCATGACCACTAGCCTCCGGCGGATCTTGATCACCACCAGACTGATCATGGGTCCTCGAGTTCATGTTTTTATTGTGAGGTAAAGGGTTGGTCAGCATAGCTGGGCCCTGCGCTAAGAATCTCAAGGCTTCATCGATACGAGGGTACAAGTAAGTGAGGTGATCATCCTTACATAACTTGCAAGGAAATTTAACCTTATGTTTAGATTGCTTGTCCCCCCTAGCATTTCAGGTGTTCTTGTCATTAGTATTAGCATTTTCATTCCTATTCCCACCTTTACGATTGTTATTACCCTTCTTTCTATAACTTCCGAGTTGCTGGTTACCCTTCTGGTCTGACGATTGCACTGAAAGCACACTCGCCGTTTGGGTGGGTTGAGACGAAGCCGTAGCTTGTCCCGAAGTAGATTGGTTGATCGACAATTAACTGACCTATTGCACAACCGAATCCGCAGGCTTAGCACTTGCACAACCAACAATGCCATCGACATGTGGTCCAGGTTTAACTTTGGGGTCAAAACTAGAACGCGAAGCGTTGGGAATGATCTCATATAACAAACTAGATTGAGCATAAAACAATTCCAATTCCTGCGCCCTAAAAATGGCTTGTTCCTCATTTTGAACTCCATATGTAGAAACATCCTTCTCTATATAAGGCAATAATGACTTAAGGAACCACTCGAGGAGAAACTCCGGTGGTATGAAGGCTTTAATCAACCTCTTCCTTCTACGCCACTCTTGGATATGGTCCGAGATATGCATGGATTTATCCTGTCGAAATGTCGACAAGAGTTTCGTACCAACGTCGTAATGCACTGGTAGCTGGAAGTGGCTGAGAAAAGACATTGCTAGGTCATTGAACAAAGCGAATTCCCCCTAGGTAACTCTGTATACCATTTCACGACAGGTCCTGTAAGGGTGCATTGAAACAACCTTAAACGGATCAAATCTTCATGTAAGGAATTGGAAGAGCACCATAGGTGAAATGTAGTAACATGTTCACTTGGATCCTCTCCTGGTTTTCCCTTGAACTTGGGTATGTCCGAGGGAAGCTTATTAGGGACAGCCGGCCAAGCTGGGTCATGATATACATGATCGTTCGTCAGTCTCGACAAGTCAAGAATATTTAACGTTGCGAGGAAAGGGAGCCTAGGATGAGCAGGTCGATCCACCGCTCCTTGATAGTTTTGGTTTACATAGGTCTGATTACCGTAAACACCATGGCCTTGGCCATAGTGCCCTCCTCCTGTTTGACCCATGTAGGGTGGCATGGAAGCACCATAATGTGGTGTACCTTGACTATGTGGGGCTACAAAGCCATAATTAGGAGAGTAAGTGGGTTGTTGATAACCGTACCCATAAGGTGAATAACCGTGTCCATACTGCGTCCCATAATAAGGTCTATAAGACATCCCATGATATGTTCCAGGAGACACTCCGTAAGTAGGAATGTAGGCTCCGAAAGTAATGACATGACCTCCAGAAGTAGGGATACGACCCCCTAAAACAATAGGAGGTACTTGAACTTGAGACACAACTGTGCAAGTAGCAGTAGTACCGACATGACTCGTAGCGACATTCCGGCCCAAAGGACCATGTGAATGAGGTGGAGGAATGACATTAGAAGAACAAGGAACTGAGGATGAAGGGACCTGTGAAATTATGTACGTGGTGTTCCCTATAGTCACTCGTATTGGATCTAGTATCCTAATAGGATCACTAACCCTAGTTCTAGGAGGAATATGTGATGTAGCTTCCACTGCCGAGATGGAAGGTGCAATATGACTCGTCATCCCAAACCTCTCCGCATGGTAAGGAATAGGAGTGCCCCCAGGCGTAGTGTTAGGCTCAAACTCCGATTCGACATGAAATGCCAAATCATGTGTGGGAATACCAGACATACCGTAACTACCATAACTAGCACTCACGGGTTCGTAATGAGTCTCGTCGTCCGGCATTCCATACCAGCGATGTGTGAATGGTGGATCATAGCTAGAGTGAGTAGGTCTATCATGGAAAGTACCTATCTCAAAAATTACAGGACCTAACTCAGAAATCACAGGCATATCAGGTGAAGGGTCATAGGTAGGAGTAAACTCCCCGTCATCCACCCGAAGTGGAGAAGAAAGCTCAAGAATACCATCTTCACGATCTCCCATCGTGTGTGAATCAATGTGCGAAGTAGTCCGCCTGGACTGTCTGTTTCTCTCTCCCAAAGGAGGAGGAGATGCAGAAGGCGAAAGTTCTGCTAAACGACAAGAATGGCGAGGAGCCGCACCCGAATCCACAATGAATCAAAAATATAAAAGACTCTCTAATTACGCAAACCCTAAGCAAGCTAGCGTGCACAGAGCATACACCAATAAAATCTAAATCCAAACACAAGAAATCAAGGGTAGGATAAGTGAGCTCCTGAATGAAGCAGGTATGTCTCGCCTAGGAAAGGCTTGAGACTCCCATACACAACAAGCGGAGGTACGTAACCAATTATTGTGGCCCTAAGCTTCAACGCGTAAAGCGACTGTGATGTCCAACCCCAACCTGGCTGGGACACCTGCAGAATAACCCCTGTAAAGTAACCCCTCGATATCCTAGGTAAGGCAACTAAGGTCACCTCAATATAATCAGTGCTTAGGCGGATAGTCGCAGGCGGGATTGACCATATGGGCAGGGTAGCAAAGCCTAAAACTCTCTAAAGAGCCCCCAGATATGAATACAATCCTTGAAATATCTCTGGTGCTACTCAATTATGACTAGGGGTCATCCCAATCAATAACCGCTCACATTGCCTCATGCTTAACTCCCTTTTGATAGGAGGATCCTGAGAAACACCAATTATAGCAAGGGATTTCACACTCTCACCTGGAAAGACACATACATGTTGTTGTTTAGTGGTCTTGAAGAATTTACTGACATTGAACTATTCCAAGACCCTAAAACCTAATCTTGTTGGTGAACACTATAAAAGAAAAAGGTGTAATCCATTTTAATTAAGTGTTGATTTTATTTGGCTTTATTACTCAAAAGAGGTAGATGGCTGTGCAACTAATGGTGTTATGACGCAACATAAAGCAAAATGCACACCTAACAATCAATGCAAATGCATTATGTCCAATGAAAACAGGGTATGCTACTACATGAAATGCAAAATTTTTCTTCAAATGATAAGTGCAATCGTTCCTATATGAAGCCCTGACTAATACTTCAAAGCAAAACCCAGTGCAAGTACCATGAAAAATGCAAAAATGCAATGCATAATGATGCAAATATTTTTGGATTTTTTGAAGCAAAAATGAGATACTAAAGCAAAAGAATGATTCTACTACCCCCATACTCAGCAAGCACACTCAAACAACACTCACACAAAGTACTAAGGTAAAATAAATCTAATGCACTAATCCCAAAACAAAAAATCGAAAATGCAATGACAAGAAAATTCTTAGAAAAGAAATTTACCCTAAAAAAAAATGTCTCTGGTCAGAAACAGAGGTGTATACAGACTCTAGCAGTGTCAAAGGAGACTTAGCAATTATCAAAATTCACCCAGCAACAATCAATCTTCCTCTAGAAGGAAAAACTAAGGGCATACGCGTCTGTTCGTAGTAAACCCACGTATGTACGTGGATATATCAGTGAAACCGCGTATATACACGACTGTGAGTTAAAAACTCGCGTACAGGAAGAAAAGTGCATAAAAACAAAGGCAAACAGACAAGCTGAGACAAACTTCACACCAATCAGACACTACCAGGCATACATGCCCCCAGAACCGACACCAAAATAGAGAAATAAGAGCAATTCAAAGTGATTGAATGCCGATAAAAAACCCCCAAAGGACAACTACTAGGAACTCCCCAGCGGAGTCGCCAATTCTGTTACGAAGAGAAATTTCTATGGCTTGGGGTACCACAACAGACAACTTGACTCCAGAAATCAATCCTTTCCAATATGCAAGAGAAATCAAATATATAACACTAAAGGATCAACACTCGTACCTTATTCCGGACGGTTGAAGTAGATCCCCGTTGAGCTTTCCAACTCCAGCTTGAATTGATAAATTACTTCCTTAACAATTAGTAAACAAGACAAGCATGCTATATATATTGGTGTTAGATCTACTCTAGCATATATAATCAACAACGTATAAGCATTTTAAACCATCCGTGGATAAAATATTCATTCAAACATACATTATTGGACAGGAAAAGATATTTCTATTAATATAAAATCAGAGATTACAATGAATACAACCTCTGTCGGCACGTCTGCGAATCGGAGAAACTGAATCCACCACTTGGGACTCCACCACCTCAATCCTCCATCTCTCGATAGCAAGCTCACAAGCAAAAGAAAATATTGGGAAGAACACCAAAGTGCTCCAAGGGACAAAGGGATGCAGACTCAAGCATAAGTTCCAGCAACAATGGACTATAGTTTCTTTGCTCTCAATTCTCACATTTTCTTCAATGTATCCAAAGTGTTCCTTATATAGCTCTTCAATGGGGCAATGAAGGGTCAAATCCGAGCGATATCAAGGCATATGGAAGGCTAGGAGACAAGTGAGTCGGATCCATGTCAAGGAAAACTCCAAAAGAATTTGGCCTTTTGCACACATCCCGATGTACGCGGTTTTAGGGGTCAAACCCGCGTATATACGCGATAAAGGGTTTAAAAGTCACGTATAGCAATTTAAGCATGTTTTTAGGGATGATCTTGGAAACATCAAAGGTATAAAAAAGGTCCATGGGGTCCAAAGAGTCTGCAGAGGGACAGGGGAAGGCCATACAAATGTGATTCACCAGGTGTGGTAAAATCAGCTATAACAGCGGTGGAGGGCTCGACGAAGAAGATTTGTCTGGAGGAGAATCCTACCCAGACTTATCAGAAGAAGGAGATCCTTGTAATAATAATGGATAGGTATGCTGGAGATGCCCGAACTCATGACAACAGTTGCAGTGGAAATGAATGTTTAGGTAACCTAGTATCTGACAAATAGATACATCATTGGACATAATATCTATTTTAGCTCAAAGGCGTTTTGAGATGTCCATCTCAACCAGCACTCTAGCCATTCTTTTGTAAAACATGAGCTAGAAGTATTCTTCCACATCCACAAAGCGCCCCAAGGAGATAACAAGTCCAACCATGAAATCCTTACTCCACAAAGGAAAAGGCAATGCTGGAAGGAGCACCCATAAGTGGCGTTTCACCACTCTCTCCCTAAGGGGATAATAATAAGATTTCCATCTACTGAGCACTAGGGATCCCTTGTTTACGCTCCATAAGGAGTTTAAGATTTTCATTGCATCATTGTCTTCCAAAAATACAAAAACCAGCTATTGATTAGCCAAGACGTTGATGGTAGGGACATAGTTCAAAATCGGCTTCCAGTGTAAAGTGGTTCATTCCACCCATTCTTTCTTCCCCAAAAATGCATACTCGAGCCTCCCCACTAAGAATTTGTAACAAAAATCACCCACCCTATCCATGTAAACATCATGCCTCAATACATAGATTCTTTTAGCCTCCAATACCTTAACTCTTTTCACATTTCTCCTCGCCCTGTGAGCATGGAACCCATCCTTTGGAGAAACACATGGATAAACCCCCGCTAATTTGGGGTCTGCCATCAGAAAAGTGGTCAGAAGGAAACACAGTTTGTATAGTGTTCGAAGAGATCTGGTCCACTGGAAAACCTTTAGTTTGGGAAGACTAAACAACATGTCATATGACAGATACATCTTCGGAAACCGAGGTCCCAAAGAAGAAACAACGACCTTGATTCGAACAAGTAAATCAAGTACAATAACACCAGAATGGGAACATAAAAACATACCCACAATCCACTTCTGAACAGTAGTACCCAAGCCCCATGCAAAAAGAAAAGTGGAGGAAACAAAACGAGGGATAATAAAGGATTAAGGCCATACACCGATAGACATAATCCGAAGGAATAACCCCCCAGAGTAAAAATTTAGTACCGACAGTAAACCCTAACATCGCGAAAAAAATAGAAAACCCCAACGAGGACAGTTGTTAACGTCGTTCCTGAAACAAACCAGTTACACAGACAACCCTCCAGACTGGGAATAAAAGACTTCAGGTCAGATCACAGACTGAGCTTCAATAACCGCAATACCAAAGAAACAACAACCTTAATACAAATAGAAACCCAAGTACAACCATTCCGGAACAGGAAGAGCATAACAGGGCATACCCATATTCCAAAACCTAACAGGAATACCCAAGAATAAGTACAGGACAAGCCCCCATAAGATAGACCACATAATACTGGAGAAACTAACCTGAAGATAAAATAGCACCGATAGTAAACTCTAGAACAAGATAAAGAGGAGAGAAACCACTTAAACCCCATTGGCGTCAACTGTTAAATCTGCCCCCAAAAAGAAAAAAACATTGTAGTCCAAGAGTACAGATAAACATCAATCAGTCAGGGCCCTCCTGAGAGGTAATGAAAAAGGGTGATAGGCGACAGGAAAAAGTAAGACAATAACTGTAAATTCCTAAGAGAATACATGTAAACCCACATATTCCAAAACAAGACCGAGACTACCGACATAATTACAGCGACAACCGCAAAAAATTGAAAAAACCAAAATTCAATAGAATTCCCACTTTTTATTGGTTGGTACTAAGCCCCCTACGAAGGGGGTGGACTCCATATATAACAAGAGACATAAAACAATAAAAAAAAATCACAGGCTGTTGTAGGCATCAGTTCCCTTGCAAACAAGGAAGATACATAACCTAACCCCTCCCAAGGAGCAAGGAAAACATACCCGAATTTAGACAACACAATGACTATCCAAAACACAGATGCCTATGCATGCTGAAGCTCTCCACCATAGTATGGCCAGATATGTTGATGTCGTCGCCATGTTCGAACCTAACTAGACATTGGGCTTGACATCATAGTGAGAACATATTACTATGATAAATTAGCGAGCACAAAAATGACATGTAGTGATGGATAAATTAGCTATTGATTTTGATTTGTTGGGTCATGTTAAAAGGTAATATTCAAGAATATGCCCCCTGTTACTTATGCACATTATACAAATTACCACTCCTCTCCAAATTATAAGTTATCCATGCATTAATCATACATCAACTACAAGTTGTCCATTTAATATCAACCACCAATTATTTTTACATTATTTTTTTATCTGTCACATTCTTCTAGTTATATATGATGAATTGTTGGTTATACATTCATCAACTATGAGTTATCCATGAATCAACGACCAGTTATCCATTCATCAACTACCAATTTATTTTTATATATATATTTTTTATAATTCATTATTTAGAATTTTGATTGTCTACCATAGAATCAATCTCGACAGTATACTTGCCTCATCCTTGTGCAATCTTGGAAAAGTATAGGTCATAGTTCACCACAAATTCTCAAATAAAAATGCCCATCAGCATAATGAAACTGCCACAACATCAACTAGTTAATGAACACAACCTTTAAATAGTTTATAATTAAGTTTTCATGATGCAGTTATTCTTTTTTGTCATATGCATATCAAATTAGAAGGTAATCAATCTTTGTGGCTTCTGTTGCAGGTCCAAGTAGTGGTTTTTAGTCATGGCTCATTTTATAGTCATTATATTTGGTTGTTGCAAGAGCATTGTCCATCTTATGTCTTAAATCCAACTCTATGGTTGCCTTGATGATTTACATATTCTTCTTTAGTCTTTTTACATTCTCGTACATGATTTTGTGCATGTTTATATTACCTAATCAACCCATCATATAAAATTGGTATTCTATCATGATTTATTTTAGGTATGATGTTATAGAAGATCTGATTCGCTTGAAAATGAAAGTACAAAATTCTTTTGGACGACATCCATTTTGGTAGTGAAACATGTGTACTTATGGTTTATAAATGAAAGTTTTTTTTCTTAGAAATAGAAAAATATTAATAGATACTTTCAAATGTGTTTAATATACAACTCATTACTTCTTTTTGTTGTAATTCTGTTTATCTAGGAATTAGAATGACTCCTTAACTCAGTCCAAAAGTGCATTCAATTGAAATTTCTTATTGGTTATAAATGTAAAGCTTAAAGAATAATTGGGATGTCTTAGAGTTCTTTTAATAATTTCGTGATTCACATAGACATAACATGATGTATAGTTTCTGTGTAATGTCCTCTTCTGCTTAGGCATTGAGGACCAACCCGCTAACCTATGTGATTCTTATAGGTTCAAGCGGGTATTAACAGTAAAGGAATCAGTCGAAGACTGATGCCATATATAGAAGATCTAGGGCATCAATATTATATCACCATTGGGTCGAAGAGGGCCACTAGAGCCAAAGGCCACCTGCATGCATGACATTCGGGCATTATTTAATGATGCATGCACTCGATTAAGTCTCCATGTGCATGCATGCAAGTCAACAACAAATTAGAAGATAAAGTGACCTAATTAGGTCAAAATTTAGGGTTTTCGTAGTTGAGAGTTATAAAAGAAAGATAAAGTGAATGGAGAAGTCACTTATGTGATAATTGATTTGTGGAGTCGAATTGGAGAGCTCGGCGAGCTAAGTTGGGGTTGAGTGCATGCTCAGCTAACTGTTGTATTTCGGCAGCGAAATCTATCTGCCCTAGTTCATCATCAGGTTGGATCATCCAGGTTTAGCACTAGTTCATCATGAGGTTACATTCAACAGTTATTCCAGGAGGTTGATTATTCATCCAGCTAGAGGGTTTCACCGTCACACCATGTCACCATGATTAGAGACAAAGCAATCCATTTTCCTACCTACAGGGTTCAGAACTTCTGCATGCTTCTTCCATCATCATGAGAGGGGTATGATAACCCTAGTGCACATCATCCGGGCTTCCAGTAGCAGCTTATTTATTATTTTGGAGCTTATATAGTTTGAGAGGAGGGCGCATTCACCTGTGAAGGACGATTTGGTGTATCTCCTTATTCCTCTGGTAGAATCCTTACATGCTGGGACCAATCTCTTCACCATCATCTGATCTATATACTGGTATGTACATGCATTTATTTCTCCTATTTTATAGCATCTTAGTATTTTTCTAGGGCACATATTTGCATGCAACTGCATGCATGCAAAGTTCGAGGTTTGCTTTCCTATTTGATTAAGGAGTAAGTCTATTAGCCATCTACAGTATACACATAAACAAGAAAATATCAGTTTGGGATATTACAGTGGTATCAGAGCTATTTTCCTTGCCAGCTGTGGGCATGCAAAAATTATAAATGAATCCAGGAGACCCATACAACATTACTCACAGGAGACAGAGGTATAGAGACAGAGAAGAGGAGTTAGAGGACATAGATTTGGGGAATAGAGAGCATCAGTTTGAAAAAGGCAAAGAAACAATGGCCGATGATGATAAAATAACTTTCAATAGTCTCATGTCAGCCATAAAAGAACTCACCACTGGGCAAAAATAAATGATGAGCACCTTCAGGCAAATGACTACGAAGAATGGGTCCACCCCACACAGTCCGTTATTTCCCAATAGTGTAAGGGTATCCAACAGCAGTAGTAGGGATCACTTACATACCAACATGTAGAGCCATCCCCAGATATACAAGCCTTTCCAACCTACCATGCCTCAATTCTTAGATAGTCCAGTTGTAGTGCCTCTAGCACAAGCAGAACCAGAAGAACGCATGAGTGCCTATCTGAGAGAATATAGGGATTTAGGAGAGGACTTCCATTCAGCCATGACCTTCACTAACTTATGCCACTTAAAAGTAAGAACAAACCCAAATCTTACAATAGGCCATTCACTCATAACTATGAGTTACAACACACCGTAGGGAAACTGACTATCCCTACCTTTGAGGGCACCTGGCGTGTCCCAGCTAGGAATTGGGTGCAGAAGTTGGATACATACTTCCAACTCAACCCCATGATTGAGACAGATGCCATTAAATTGGCTACTTTTCATTTGGACGGAGAAGCACATGAGTGGTGGTACCACGGGTTAGTGACACTGGGTCACAACACCATCACCTCATACACATATTTTACATAGAGGCTCATTGAGTGGTTTGATCGAAAGGATCCAGAGGTACACTTTATGGAGATGACACAGCTCAAGCAAACAAGTAGTGCAAATGCTTTTATTTTTGAGTTTCAGAGGATAGCAGTCATGGTCACAGATATATCAGAGAGTAGGTTGATTATTTTGTTCACTGAGGCTCTCACTGAACCCTTACAGGGATGGGTCAAGTCTTATAGGCCCACCACCCTAGTAGATGCCACCAGATAGACTAGAGACTTGCAGGATGCAGTGCCCAAAAGTAGGTTTCCTCCTAGGACCAATGTTCCTATTAAAGATAAAGAAAGGAAACCATGGCCCAAGAAATAATGGATGGACAATGATACCCGATAGGACCTTAGAAGAAAAAAGTTATGTTTCACTTGCCAGGAACCATGGATACCAAGTCACAAATGTTCAGGAAAAGGAAAGGCCTACTACATAGAGGCTTATTCCGACAGTGAGGAGGATGAGGATTACCAGGATCAGGAGCAAGGAGAGACAACAGAGATAGTTGTCAAGGGACAGGCCTTAGGAGGTACCATTGCTACCATGATAGGGGTTCCTAGATTCCACACTCTTCGGATCAGAGGTACCGTACAGGGCCACAGAGTGGGAGTACTGATAGATGGTGGGGCATCCCACAACTTTATTGATGCTGCATGGGTTAAAAAGAGAGACATTCAGACTGGGAGCTTTGATGGGTTTTTGGTAGCAACAGCAGGTCACACCATTGAGTGTAGTCAGAGGATTCCTAAATTAAAGGTAACGCTTGGGAATTATATAGTGATAGAGACATTCTATGTGGTAGATGTACCTGACATGAACGTGGTACTAGGATTTCAGTGGCTGTATTCCATAGGGAAGTATTCCACAAATTACCAGACCATGGAGATGGAGTTTACAGGAGCAGAAGGACAAAAGGTGGTATTGAGAGGGATGAATACCTATCCTCCCACAACAGTGACATCACACAGGATGGAGGCAGTACTCCGGCAGGGAGATATTGAGTGGGTTGCAGTGTGTATGGTTACCTTCGTGAAACCACCAGATGAGGCCACACAACATCCAACAGATATAGAGGCCTTACTACAGAAGCACAAGGTAGTATTCAAAGACCTTCCAGCAAGTCGATCTCCAGATAGGGGATTTGAGAACATTATTGAGTTAGAGGAGGGGACCCAAGCAGTTATCACCACTCCTAACAGACATCCCAAGAGGTATAAAGATGAGATCAAGAGTACAATCAAGGAACTAATCAAGATGGGATACATCAAACCTAGCTCCAATCCCTTTGCATCTTTAGTAGTGCTAGTGAAGAAAAAGGATGGAACCCTACACATGTGCATTGATTACAAGGCACTCAATAAGAAGACCATAAAGAACAGGTATCCCATCCCTAGGATTGATGAGTTAATGGATGAACTACAGGGGGCAAAGTACTTTTCCAAAATTGATCTCCACTCAGGGTACCATCAGATTTGGGTTAGGGAATAGGATGTTCCAAAGACCGCTTTCTGTTGCCACTAGAAACATTATGAGTTTCTAGTGAGGCCATTTGGGCTCACTAATGCACCAGCTACTTTCCAATCATGCATGAACCATATCTTCAGGACACAGTTGCGTAAATATATCCTGGTATTCTTCGACGACATATTAATATATATTTGGACTTGGGAAGAACATTTGGGACATCTTGATGAAGTACTTGGTATTCTACAGGAGCAGTCACTATATGCCAAAATGTCCAAGTGTGAGTTCGACATGCAGGAGATGTTGTACTTAGGACATGTGATAGGGTCCAATAGGGTCCAAGTGCACTTAGAGAAGATTCGGGCAATTTTGGATTGGCCTACACCTAAAAATGTGATAGAACTGAGGGGATTTTTGGGCCTTTGCACCTACTATAGGAGGTATGTCAGTGGATTCTCACAGATGACCGCACCCCTCACAGATCTTACCAAGAAGGGAGCATTTAGTTGGTTGGAGGCAACACAACAAACATTCAAGAAAATGAAGGAGGTAATGAGTTCATGCCCAGTATTAGCTTTACCAGACTTTTCTCAATCCTTTGTGTTAGAATGTGATGCTTCCGGAGAGGGAATTGGGGCAGTTTTGATGCAGAACAACTACCCCATTGCATTTGAGAGCAGGAAGGTCAAAGACTATGAGCACCACTATTTGATATATGAAAAAGAGATGTTAGCTATCCTCCATGTGCTAACCAAGTTCAGGCAGTACTTAGTAGGTGCTAGGTTCAAGGTTAAGACAGATCACAACAGCTTGAAATACTTCCTAGAGTAGAAAGAGCTAAACGAGAGACAACATAAATGGGTAAGTAAAATTCAGGCTTATGACTTCGAGATTGAGTACGTAAAGGGGAAGAGCAATGTAGTGGTCGATGCACTTTCTAGATGACCAGCTACTTTATCCCTTATGAGCATCTCATCAGATTGGAGGTCTCATCTTTTGGTTGAGTACTCCAAAGATAAGTTTGCATGCGAGCTATTGGATGGACAGATTCAGGATGATAGGTACAGGGTCATTAATGATATCATATACTACAAAAACAAAATATTCTTGGTTCCAGAGTCTCCCCTCAAGAAGAAAATATTAAAGGCATTGCACGATTCACCATTAGCAGGGCATCAGGCGTTTCTCAAGACCTACAGATAGATTAGAGAAAGGTTCTCATGGAAGGGCCTCAAGAAATATTTGATACAACATGTGAGGGAGTGCAGCTTGTGCCAACAAAAAAAAATAGAGCACATCCACCCGGATGGTTTACTACATCCCTTACCTATTCCTGAGCAGAAATGGGAGAGCATTTCTATGGACTTCATTACCGGGCTGCCCAAGGTCCAAGGCAGAGATTGCTTGTACGTAGTAGTGGAAAGATTGACTAAGTTTGCTCACTTATTTTCCATATCATCAGATTATTCAGTAGCATAGGTAGCAGAACTATTTTCCAGAGAGGTATTTAGACTCCATGGGTTACCCAAGACCATTGTCAGTGACAGGGACAACAAATTCACAGGAGCCTTTTGGCAAGAGCTTTTTCGGTTAGTGGGGACCAATTTAGCCATGAGCACAAGTTATCGTCCACATAGTGACGGGCAGTTAGAGATTGTTAATAAATGGATTGAGGGATACTTGAGAAATTATGTATCAGGTTAGTAGAGGACATGGATCAAATGGTTACACTTGGGTGAACATTGTTACACCACCAACTACCATATGACCATTAGGATGACCCCTTTTCGAGCCCTGTATGGGTATGATGCTTCCACTTTTGCAGACCGAATATTTGGCAATACTAGGGCCCCCAAGGCCAAGGAGTGGATTCAGGAGGGTCAAGATATCCTCAAGATACTCAGGGAGAACATATAGGTTGCTCAGAATCAATAGAAGATATATGTAGATAGGCACAAACTTGAGCGCAGTTTTGAGGTGGGAGACTTCATTTATTTACGCCTCCAGCCTTACCGACAGTCATCTCTTAAAAAGAAAGGAGCATAAAAACTCCAACCTTGTTTCTATGGTCCATACAAGATAATTCAGAAGGTCAAAGAGGTAGCATATGAGCTAGAACTACCCCCAGAGAGCAAGATTCACAACGTATTTCATGTCTCTAATCTCAAGAAGGTGGTTGCTCAATAGATTGTTACATCTTCCGAGCTGCCTCCCTTTGATGACGAGGGGCAGTTGGTTCTGATTCCAAAGTGCATCCTATAGGTGCAAGAGCAGAAACTAAGGAACGAAATCATCAAAGATTACCTGATTCAATGGAAAGATTTGCCTATAGAGGAGGCTACTTGGGAGGCAGAACAGGTATTACAACACCCAGCTTTACAGTTGCTTGAGGACAAGCAAATTCGAGCGGGGAGGATTGTAATGTCCTCTTCTGCTTAGGCATTGAGGTCCAACCCGCTAACCTATGTGATTCCTATAGGTTTAAGCGGGTACTGATAGTCAATGAATCAACCGAAGACTGATGCCATTTATAGAAGATCTAGGGCATCAATATTATATCACCATTGGGTCGAAGAGGGCCACTAGAGCCAAAGGTCACCTGCATGCATGACATCTGGGCATTATTTAATGATCCAAGCACTCGATTAAGTCTCCATGTGCATGCATGCAAGTCAACTACAAATTAGAAGATAAAGTGACCTAATTAGGTCAAAATTTAGGGTTTTCGTAATTGAGAGTTATAAAAGAAAGATAAAGTGAATGGAGAAGTCACTTATGTGATAATTGATTTGTGGAGTCGAATTGGAGAGCTTGGCGAGCTAAGTTGGGGTTGAGCACATGCTCAACTAACTGGTGTATTTCGGCAGCGAAATCTATTTGCCCTAGTTCATCATCAGGTTGGATCATCTAAGTTCAGCACTAGTTCATCATCAGGTTACATTCAGTAGTTATTCCGAGAGGTTGATTATTCATCCAGCCAGAGGGTTTCACCATCACATCGTGTCACTGTGATTAGAGACAAAGCAATTCATTTTCCTACCTACAGGGTTTAGAACTTCTGCATGCTGCTTCCATCATCATCAGAGGGGTATTATAACCCTAGTGCACATAATCTGGGCTTCCAACAGTAACTTATTTATTATTCTGGAGCTTATATAGTTTCAGAGGAGGGTGCATTCACCTATGGAGGACGATTTGGTGTATCTCATTATTCCTCCAGTAGAATCCTTGCATGTTGGGACTAGTCTCTTCACCATCAGCTGATCTATATACTGGTATGTACATGCATTGATTTCTCCTATTTTATAGCATCTTAGTATTTTTCTAGGGCACATATTTGCATGCAACTGCATGCATGCAAAGTTAGAGGTTTGCTTTCCTATTTGATTAAGGAGTAAGTCTATTAGCCATCTACAGTATACACATAAACAAGAAAATATCAGTTTGGGATATTACATTCTGGTTCAAATATATTACATATATATGTGGGTCCTTTGTCTTACTTCTTCCTCCATGTATTTAAGAGCTCCCCCTCCCTCCTTTTTTTATAGCAAATTCTTATTTTATTCACATTAGGTTGAAAAGACTCATATTCAATGGTACCTTCCACATATACTTTGGGATGCTCTTACGTCATATATACACAAAGTATATAATGTATCAAATAGAACTATGTAAAAAATAAGAAGATAAAACTTAATATAATTAATAATCCATCCAAAATAATGAAGCTTTATGACATGGAGAAATGAAACCAATATTATGCAAATGTATCCTAATCCTCTTGAGAACTTCCAAGTGAGAGTGTTTAATTTGGTTAATTCCTAAGATGTTGGGCATAACCACTAATATTCATTCATCTTAAAACCATGATATCTTAGTATTTGGGAACAACCATATAAAGTAGCTTAGATTATACCAAAACATCTTACTATTAACCAATTCTTTACATAATTGCATGTCTCTCTTAAACATTATTGATGTTTAAAGACAATTCTCAATATAAAATTTTAGAAGTTGTTGTAAGTAGTACAGTTCTATGTGGATCTTAGGGACCTACAGTATGGCCTACAAGACTAGAATTGCATGACTTGGTGAACTATCATACTAAGAGAGTGTGCAAGAAGGCTCATTACCATTAAATATCACATCAATATTCCTTCTTCAAAGATATTCAATTCAAAAAAGCATATACATTGAGTTTATTTCCCAAGGAAGTCGATTTTCTATAATTGTAGCTTTCCATGTGATGCAACCTACGAGGTATGACTTACATAAGGAGCCAACCCATGCCCATAAAAAATCTATTGGATGACAACACCAAAACATGTGTTCTAGGGACATCACATCTCATGGGATAGTGTATGGTCTAAGTTTAGTAGCCTCAACAATAATCATATCCCATATGAGGTGTCGTGCTCTCTGTATTGGCAATTGTCTAATCGATTGCTTCACTAAATTATCATTTTTATCTAGCACCTCTTTGTATTTATCTTCAAGTACACTTATTTCTTCTTGCCTTTTTAAAGATGCATCAGCCAAATTTCTATTTTGGCTTTTCAATCCAACAATTTCTAAATCTTCCAAACTTATCTGGGACATAGCATGCACAATAGATTATGTACTTTTCTGTGCAATAGGATGAATGACATGTACCTCATCTTCTTTTCTTTTATCCTCAATCTCTTTTTCTAAAACATATTGTTTCTCTTTTAAAGCATTAACATTTTGAACCAAACGAGCTTTCTCTTTTTCCCATTCTTTCTTCTCATCATCAATCTTCAACAATTTTTGTTTGATGTCACCTAGCTCATTAGCTAGTAGCTCTTTTTTCGTCTCCAATTCATTCAATTATGAGGCTTGAATCGATTGACTAGCATGTATCTTCAATTTCTTTTTCAACAACTGAATTGTATTTTCCTTTTCTGCAATTATTTTTTGTGTGACTTCTCCTTTATTGGATTCATTATCAATGGTCAACAGATCCCCTTGAATCTTCTTGATCTGCTGCTGGTGCACTCATTAGAGAGAATTTGAGGTCAAAAATGGGCCTCAAAAGGACCAAAATGTACTATAAAAATCAACCAATTACATTCTAGTAGATGACATCATCCC